>CXYZ01010071.1:974671-985849 GCA_900006705.1 Sonneratia caseolaris | reverse complement strand
ATAAAATATTAAAATATAATTAATCTTTTAAAAAAATTTATCATAATTTTTTAATTTTAAGATTAATTTTCGCACTTTTCGGATCATGCCAGAACATACTATGTGTGGCCCAAAAATACCTGTTCATGTATAATTTTTTTACCGTACTTTTGGGTCATGTCAAAATTGACAGACCACATCTAGATCTTGTGCCACTGTGTCATCACATAGCTTTAAAATATAGAATTTTTTTGGTTTTTAATAGCACTACTAAAAGTAGTATAAAAATCAACAAGAGAATGATTGTTATATATATTGCTTTGTTTTTTAGTTTTTTTTTATTGATTTTTGACGAATTAATTGTTCAATATACACCAAAAAGGATTTGTCAGAGGGGATTCGAATTAAGATTATGAACTCATCAAACTACCCGAAGTTAGGTTTATTCCACTGGACCGCCACCGCCTTAAGGTGCGATTTTTTGAATAATGAACATAAAATAAAGTCCTAGAAAACCTAGACAATATGATATAAAATAGAAATTAATCGAATAATTAGGCAATTTCTCATTAAATAGTATGGCAGTCTGAGTACGCGGATTGCACTGACATTTTCGCCCTTGTTTACAGGGAAAAAGTAGAAACCGATGTCGCCCGCAGGAATGATAAACTAACGAATGAAACCCATTCGCTCGCTGCAATTAATATAACCCTGCAGGGATCGCCGGTCTCGGACGAAGGCTCACTCGCACTTCCTTTACTCCACCGTCACCCTCACCGTCACCATCTCTCTCTCTCTCGGAGTTGCTTCACCGGAGTTCTCTTACCCGCCGAGATGAATTCGAACTACCTTCTCCTCGAGGAGCCGATACGGATGGCTTCCATCCTGGAGCCTTCGAAGCCGGTAAGCACTTGCGGTTTCACTGTTGACTGTTTGCTCGATTGAGGTCTGCTGTGGTCCTGTCCGATCTCGGCTCTTCTTCTTCTTCTTCCGGAACTTTGATGGAGCTCGACCGAGCTGTGACGTGACGATCGGTTACCGAGAAAACTTGAGCTTTCTGATTGTTTTAGTGAAGGAGATGAAGTTTCAGTCAGCACCGCAAATTCCTTGATCTTGAGCTCTGGTTTTGTGTTTTCATTTTCAAATCCGAGAGTTCGACGGAATGTTCAGGCTTCAGGGTCTATGGTGTGTCTCTAGAGTGGTAGAAGTTGGAGATTTTTTTTTTCCTTCTTTCTGGAAAGAAGAGTGGGATTTCCTGTTCATCGATAGTGGAACTTGAGGAAGATCAGACCTTAGATGAGTGTTTTCTTCCTTTGTAGTGTTAGAAGATTATGGATCATAGTGCTGGTAGTTGATGGAGTTGATCTTTCTGTTATTTCTTTATGTGGATAAGCTATTTTAGGTTGACCAGTCGCAGCCTCCGCTTTCTATAGTAGGTGAAGCATAAATCCTTCCAAACACCCTCTTTTTCGCTAGCTTCTGAATTATCTCTTTGAAATCCTGCCGTCAGCCTTCCTCGTTTTACTGAAATTTCTCATGCGGTCGTTTGAAGGAGCGTCTCAGTGTCGCCTATTTTATTTTAATTTTTCTCGGCATGCTTTTGATGGTTTTGCATTTTTTATGAGCCCAAATATAAGATGCAGGTTTAATGCTAACTCCTTTTAAAAATTAAAATGTTATAGCTCTGCTGATGATGTCACCATTGTTTCATCGGATAAATTTGCAGACGTTCTTTCCTGCGATGACAAAGATAGTTGGGACGCTCGGTCCAAAGTCGCAATCTGTTGATATCATTGCTAGTTGCTTGAAGGCTGGAATGTCAGGTATCATGCATCCTCATCTCACTCGACTTCCAATTACATGTTTTCTAGAACTACTTTTTGGAAGTATGATTTTTATGTGGTTTATTTTTGCTTCATTTAAGAATATTCTTCACCTAAATGGGAACTTAAGTTGATCTCAGGAATAACTAACAATTTTGTCCTCCATTTTGGCTTATTGGGTGATATTCTTTGAACAGTGGCAAGATTTGATTTCTCCTGGGGTGATGCTGATTTTCACCAAGAAACATTGGAAAATTTGAAGATGGCTATCAAGAGGACAAAGAAGCTCTGTGGAGTAAGCTAATCTTCATTTGATCAGAGCAATCATATTGGCAGGACCCACAGTAGTTGTTACATAAGATTTTGCCCGACGTTGGGTTGTCCAAAGCATGTGATTCTCTTAGTTTATCTGTCTTTGATGTTTTAATGGCACTGACTAGAGGCAAATGTACTGCTCGTGAAAGCTGGGATCTTTAAGCCTTAAAACTTTGGTAATCTTATTTGCTCTCTCTTGCAGGTTATGCTTGATACCGGGGGCCCAGAATTGCAAGTAGTAAATAAAACTCAGCGCCCCATTACCCTTGAGGTAGAATCCTCACTTGTCCTGACACCCGATCAAAGCAGGGAAGCCACTTCAAATTTGTTACCAATAAATTTCAGTGGACTGTCAAAGGTTCGCAATCTAGTCCAATTAATGTCTTTATAGTGTATTCTCTCAGAAGTTATTGCTATTTGTAGTGGAGTTGGAAGTACTGTTACTTGGCTTTCATNTAGCTATTTGTAGTGATGGAGTTGGAAGTACTGTTACTTGGCTTTCATTATTTATTATTGTTTATTACCATGGAATGCATTAGTTTTCGAAAGACCATTACATGGAATTAGTTAAACAGAGGCAACACGTGTGGTGGAGAGAATTAAAAGTTGCCATGGCTGTTTGCTCTAAAGGTCAAGCTTGTTAGATAAAGGCACAATTCATTTTTTATATGCATTATCTAATATGTATGACATGCTTCTAAACAAGCCAGCCCCTTCCATAACTTAAAAGGATATGTTATTACGGAGGATCTGATGTCCATAACGGCAGTTGCATACTTAGTATCCTGGCTTCTGTGCTCCTTAGCTTGGGTTATTTCACATAGCTTGCTGAAATACATGTACATCATTTCAGGCAGTCAAGAAGGGTGATACCATATTCATTGGCCAGTACTTGTTCACAGGAAACGAAACTACTTCTGTGTGGCTGGAGGTAAGATATAGACCCCAAAATAAGTACATATTATATGCTAAATTAATCAATTGCCTCTCAGTTCTAATACTACATGATTTTACATGATTAGATGCCCTACTGGTGTTCATTTCGCTTCATGTTGAGGTGATAGATGCATATATGTGATTTTAGAGGAATACTGACTGCTCATTATATGTTGAATGATGCTTGCTATTTCGAAAATTTTCCAATGGATAGGATAAAGACTTTGGCTATCATGTGAGTTAACAATTTTCTCTACTCAGGTGACTGATGTGAATGGTGAAGATGTGGTTTGTCTTGTAAAAACTGCTGCTACACTAGCTGCATCACTATATGTGATTCATGTCTCACAAATTCATATTGATTTGCCAACACTCACTGATAAAGATAAGGAGGTAATTTTTCTCTTTTAATTTGAAGTATAACCACCTCCCAGCAACATCATCTAACTGGGTTTAGTTATACTACCTTCATTTGTGGCTAGATGTAGATATAACTTATTATTTGGCATTTTCTGGATGAGAGCTTTATATGATTGACATGGGAAAATTCATTTCAGAATGGATCATGTTTGTCTTTTCATTTTTTTTTTAAAAGAAAGGTCTCGAGAAGAAAATAATCCTATTTGACCGCTGTACATTGCTAACATCAGAAAATGGAAAGAATGGATCTTGTAGGATTCCCAAGAAATTCTTCGATTTTCTCTCCACTCGTACTAATCCGCCCACTCAGCTTCTTATATTTAAAGTAATTCGTGTATCTACTGGAATCCCATTCTAACTAAGGATTCTTGTGGTTCCGTAGTTCAACACATTGTTGTACGTAGAACAGATTGTGGGGCCATCCGAGGGATTTCTGTGATTCCTCGAAATGGGATGCTGCCGGAACGAATTTTTACTTGGACAGTTTATTTGTGAAAATATATGTATAGCCAAGGAAAACCCTTTTCGCTCCGCTTAGCCCTATCCCCTTGCCCTTTCAACTAGGTTTGGTCATGCTGCATTGTGCTCCCTCTACAATCCTCCCAATTGAAGAAGCTTGTACTAACATAAAGCAAATAAAGACATGCATCTTTTATTTAATGCACCTCTCATATCTTAGGATGCTTTGTAAATATCTTCCTGAGTATTATCGGGTAATTCCAGGTTATAAGCACCTGGGGAGTCCGGAACAACATAGATTTCCTTTCGCTGTCTTACACACGTCATGCAGAAGACATTCGTCAGGCAAGCAAATAATCTTGCTGTATAGACCTCCTTGATAAAGATCTGCTGGCATTTATTTGTGGCAGCCTTTACTTAAATTACTGTCTACGTATAACTAAAGAAAGTTATCTAGTATACTGTGTATAAATTGTTTTGGCTTCTTGTTTTAACTGTGCTATTCTTGACCAGCCTCATGATTACATCCAAAGGTGGTGTCTCTTTCATGAAAAGTGGTTGCCTTTGATGTTGTGCAGGCTCGTCAATTTCTTTCAAAGTTGGGTGGGCTCAATCAGACACAGATTTTAGCTAAGATTGAGAATGTCGAGGTGATTACACGGATGCTGGTGCTGTATGATCCGTGAGAATATCCAAGTTCTGAGCTGAGCTGTATTTATTTTCCTTCTAAAATTCAGGGGTTAAATCACTTTGATGAAATCCTACAAGAGGCAGATGGTGTCATAATATCACGTGGAAATTTGGGGATTGATCTCCCACCAGAGAAGGTAATGCACATCCACCATGAGACATGTTACTCTTTTAAACGCTATAATTAGCTTATGGTAGATTGCCATACATGTGGATAAGTCATCGAAGTGAACATCCTGAGTCTAATGATATCATATCTGACCCATAAATATTGTATTTAACATTTTTGGCTGCTTGCAGTTTCACTAATTGAGTATTATGGAATCTTATGAGGGTACATATTAATGGATCTTGCAGGTGTTTCTTTTTNACGGAATCTTATGAGAGTTCATATTAATGGATCTTGCAGGTGTTTCTTTTTCAAAAGGCTGCTCTTTTCAAGTGCAACATGGCTGGAAAGCCTGCAATTGTCACTCGAGTCGTTGATAGTATGACTGACAACCTTAGACCTACTCGTGCTGAAGCAACTGATGTTGCTAATGCAGTTCTGGATGGTAATTTTCTTGCTTTTTGTCACAGAAAACAATAAAAGATGCTCTCATCTAATAAGATCGAGTTATTAGAGTGGATGTGGTAATCTAAAAATTGAGCATCCTCTGACGAAGTTGACCTTCAAAATTTAATACTTCTGACTCGGAACATCAATATGTTTTATTGAGTATTTGTCACTGTCAGATTTTTCTCTGCCTTATTTGCATTACTTAGAAAATACCAAGCTGTAATCAATTTATGATGAACACATCTGCACCTGCTTTTTCCCTGATTCAGGTAGTGATGCAATTCTTCTTGGGGCTGAAACTCTTCGTGGATTGTACCCTGTTGAGACTATTTCAATTGTTGGAAAGATTTGTGCTGAGGTAAGTTCCCCAACCCCCTACTTTGATATTATACACTAAACAAGGACATTTATTTCAGTTGAGACAAATATGATCTTAAAGTTGTGTTCTGTTTAGTAAATGGGCTAGAATGAAATTTCATGCTTCACACTTTCTTGGTTTATTGCATTTTTGCAGGCAGAAAAAGTTTTCAATCAGGATCTCTATTTCAAGAAGACTGTTAAATACGTCGGAGAGCCAATGTCCCATTTAGAATCAATTGCTTCCTCTGCGGTATTCACTTTTTTTTTTTTTTTGGCTAAGCTTTTTCTTCTGTATTGTTTTGCCCAAGTCCCAATTTATTTCTTTTATCATTTAATCATGTTCACTTGATCATACCAGTCAGCTCAAACTGATCATACGTCTAATCTGTGTCATATTTTCCTCACGATATAGGTTCGAGCAGCCATCAAGGTAAAGGCCTCAGTTATAATATGCTTCACTTCTTCAGGAAGAGCTGCAAGGTTAGTTTGTGTTGGTTTGTTTGTCATCAGACGCATTACTATCTCCCCCACCACTATATGATCATCCATTATTATCATTTCTGATGCCTCAATCTTACATTTCTTCCTGATGTTTTTATGTAGATTGATTGCAAAGTATAGGCCAACAATGCCTGTGATATCTGTTGTCATTCCTCGGCTCAGGACAAATCAACTGAGGTGGACTTTCAGTGGTGCATTTGAGGTACGCTAGTTCTTTCGATTTTATTCTGTGATTCTATGCAAAACCATTGATGCTCTTATACCTTGAGTTCGTACATCTGCAAACATTTGGAACTTAAAGTCCCAAAATAAAAACCAGATTGGAATTGCACATCATCACTAGCTTTCACCATAAAATTTGTAAGTCAAGGACATCCGTGGCAAAGTTGTTTCTGCTGATGATTCTTGTGTTAGAACAAAACTGGACGACACAGAATCCTACTTATGATAGATTGAATTACTACAATTGCTTGACAATATACCGATCCGAGTAACTCAAACGAATCATTGCTCTTCTTTAAATTATTTCAGGCGAGGCAATCACTCATTGTTCGAGGTCTGTTTCCTATGCTTGCGGATCCTCGACACCCAGTAAGAACTCATTTTCCCATGACTTTATGCCATCTTCCTCAAGACTCTCGTCATAAGTTTTCATCCTCTCCTACAGCCCTGTGTCGTGGATTCTCATTATTCCATGCAAAAGTATATTGCAAATAAGAAGTTTGCAACTAAGACTTCTCCCATCTAGTAATGTCCATGGGACCAGTCTCTCATCTCATCCACATTCGTCTCCCAAGCATCAGTAACACTCTGATATCGGATCTGCAATACGCTAACTACCGTGCTCTGCAGGCTGAATCCACAAGCGCAACGAATGAGTCGATCCTGAAGGTTGCTCTCGACCATGGGAAGGTGTCGGGACTCATAAAGGCACATGACCGCGTCGTCATATGCCAGAAAGTTGGCGATGCATCCGTCGTTAAGATCATCGAGCTTGAAGATTAGAAGGAAAGAGTTTTTTGCTTGCTCTTCTTCACGATCACCCAATCGCTGCTCTCGCACTTATCACTGTTTTTTATCTACTTTTTGGATTGACATATCCATCCGCGGGTTAAGTCGATCGTTTTGGTCCTCTAGTCCTTGTGCGAGTTTACCTTGTTCCGTTTCAAAGCAATGCCCGAGATCAAAATCGTATCGAATCTGTGAAATCCTGTGATTCTGTAATGCATGCAAGGCTCAGTTTGAGAGTTAATATCAAGTTTTGAATTTTATAACATATCGTCAGATGAATTAATCTATTAGGTAACGTGTATTTTGCCTTGATAGCCACAGAGAGGACACAGAAGAAAAGGGACGATAAAGAAAAGGGATCTATCTATTATCAGACAAAAAAGAAACAGTGAACATGCCGAGTGCAACTCAAGAGGTCATTGAGTCTCTCATACGATCGATCATCTACAGCTACAATGCACAATCCAGTTCACATAAACTCTGTTGTTCCATTCAAGTGCTAGAGTGCTTCGGGGAATCGTAACTCGGGAGGTCCTGGCCCGAGAATCCCTTTCTGTTCGGTGATCTTGCCGAGGCCGCTGAGTGGCTCCGCTGCCGTGTGGATCTCTTCCTCCCTCCAGTCAACCTGAAATGACTAGAAGCACAGGATCACCCAGAGAAAAAGCTGTGAGCAGTCGGAATTTGAATCGAGATAGGAAAATCCGGCTTACTATTATTACAACAGACAAACGAAACTGCAGCGTCCATTTGGTTTTGAACAAATTTCGATTCCTATTTCGTCTCTCAATGAGAACAGATTTCTGGCCTGAACTCATGAAGGTCTGATTTCAATCTTTCGCGATTTCCCAATTTCTAAGCAGATTAGACGAAGATCGAGAACATTGCATGCATGAAAACTTGTCTAAATCAAAAGAAAATAATGAGAACAGGAAACAAGTCTCATTGATTTTCAGAACAAGACCCCCAACAACTTCACTTGGAAGAACAAGCGCAACACAAGAGCCGCAAAGCCATTTCACTTCAGCAAGGCATGAGACTCTAATTAGTAAGACACGAAAAACTTTTTCATTCCATTTCGTTTATTTACTTATCTGTGCCTTCAAAAGCAACATGTACTTGCCTCATCATTAATGTAAGTCACTTCCTGGATTGCTGGAGTCAAGAGTGGAGGCGCAGCATCTGGGTTTGGCTTTTGAAAAATGAACGTCGTGTACAGACCTGCAAATCATGAAATCCCATATCTGCATGTGACCCACATTTTTCTGTCTAGAAAAACTTTAGATTAGGAGGGTTTCAAAAAGAAGAAAGATTTATTCTGAGAATTAGTATTCAAGAAGGCTCACTTAATACATCAAATGATCGAGGAAGCAGTCTCCCACGGGGATCCACAAGGTTCAGACTTGAACTCATTAACATTCCAGCAAACTGTGCTCTTTTTTGCAGCGTAAGAAGGAAACATTTCAGCTCAAACAACCAGAGAATGAACTAAGGATCAACTAATAATGTGAAATTCTGTTTTCAGTGCAGTTATTTCTGTATGAATAACCTCCCAAACCAACCCCCCCACCCCAAACAAAAGAAAAAAAAAAAAAAAAACTTGCCATCATCAAAATATAACAACTTACATACCTGTTATCATCAAAAAACTCAGTTAAATTTTGAATCTCCACATATTCTAGGCCAGCTTCCCGGGCCAACCTGTTGTCAGTGTCCATCAGACCTCTTCACCAACAAGTACTTAAGCAAGTTTGGTTCCACAGAATTTTCAGGGAAGTGACAATTTTTATAACTTAGTGTCAGCTCCACCATATGACTGATGGTCAATGTGGAGATGGTTACTATTGCTCAGAAATGTATCACAAAGTCTATTCAAATTCAATTAATAAATAAAGCCCTTTTCAAAGTTCACATAGCACAAAACCTCAATACATCCACCAATTAGCATAGATCCAATTTCATTTACCTAATCAAGCTTGGAAAATGGACCAAACAATGGGTTTCTGCAGAGGTATCACCAGCAAATTTAAGTTGGTATTTTTTGCCAAACAGCGGGAACCTGAATATCATCAAGAAATTCACTTGATTAACTAAATATCCTATAGCATCCAATAACTGAATGTTACAGTGTATATCATACTTCTCTTCCTCAATTTCAAAGGTGATCATGTAGCTCTCTGATCGAATGCAGCTGGGAACAATGCCGTGCTTCATACTGCTGCTTCTGTTATGGTATGTTTCCACATTCTTTTGGTACTTGGCCCTAATTTTTTCAAGAAAAAGGGCATTGATTAACTACAAGCCAAAACTTGGGCAAGGTATGGTGGCGCATTCATAATTAACTGTCATAAATATTAATTTCATTCCAACAACTTCGCTGGCAAAGAAAATTTTGCCCAAGTTTCAATTCAATCAGATTACGGTTATAAGACATCAACCTCTAACACAGACTACTCAAAACAGAAACAGGAAATAATCAGAATTCAAGAACTGTTCACAAGAAAATACCTTGGCTATGATTTTTAAACATGAGCAGCTTTCATCTTACAGCTAAATGGGAAAGAAGTACACAATTAACCTACTCTACTTATTTGCTGATCATGAATATGATCTTCTCAGGAGTATAGGAAAATACTTGTTGACAGTTACACATGCAAAACAGCAAGAAGAAGGAACTTTTCCTTGACAAATAAAATTCTTAGTAAACAAATTGAAAGTGGAAACACAAGTAAAGAACTCTTTTATACTCTGATGTTTCATACCATATGGTAGATGAGTCAGGAACAATACCAAAAAAATAGCCCCCAGGTTTCAGCAAAGAAGATACATTATGCAAAATCTTCCTTGCTTTGTCCTCTGTCTCAAAACATAACTGCATAAGAGAAATGCTAATGAGAATGAATCTTTCAACCACAAGGAAAACTAGACAGAAGGCATGTGAATAATGATAATGATACAAAGAAAGCAGGACAGTCCAAGAACCTGCAAATGCTGCAAACAACAAACCAAATCAGCCTGATTTATTCTTTCCAGCAAACGTGGTCCTATATCATCCTGGTAGGACAACAGCACCATCAACAATTGTCATATTTTAATATAATCCACGAGCGGCACCGTTAGTTCTACAAAGAAATGAAAGCTCACCGTGCAGGGGTCGAGCTCGAAAAAATCAGTTGTGTAAACTTTCCTTATACTCTCCCAAGCTTCTCTTCTCTCGTTTATCCCCGAAGAAGATTCGTCTGCCAAACTCGAAAACCCACAGAAGAGTTTCAGAACATATTTCAAACCCAAAGTTCGAATTTTTTCTTCTTTCAATATTTTCAAATGTCATCTTTCATCAGAATCTAAAATACCGCATGGGCTGACAACATCTGTTGGTAGATTCTAAACAAGGGTCACGGAAAGACCTGAAATTTTAAAGGTATTATGTGCAGTATACGAGCAATGCAAAAGTGGGTGCCATACCGATTCCAATGTAATGGCCAATCTGAGCTTCTTCCCATCTCTCCGCCTCAAGCCCTCCCGCACAGTACAGCTCGCAAACCTTCACCGAACCCCCCCAAAAAAAAAAGAAGTGAGGGCGCAGTGTCAAGTGCTGGGCCATTTGCAGTATGAGCAGAGATTGGTTCACAAAAGAAGGAGGCAAGGGGAGTACCGTGGCGTATGGATTGACGAAGATCTTGATGAGAGCGGTCCTGGCCAGATCATAAAGGCGGTGGGCGGCCGACTCGGGCCGCTGAGAAGCGAATTGACTCATGTAGCTTCTTGAAGCCAGCGGCCGACGGAAGGCAACCAGTGGTTTAAGAAGGAAGGATATTTTATAATTTTATAAGACTGCGTTTGGTACTACGGAAAGGAATAATACCGAAATATGATACCGGAATGGAATACGAAATGGAATGAGGATTATTATTTTCTTTAATTTAATTCATCTTCAATACTAAGAAAAAGGAGTCGGATATAGAAATGTATTTTTATCTGTCACACACTAATTATGCACTTAATTTTGAATTAGCCAATATTTAATTATCAAATTTAAAGATTTACTTTCATTATTCTATCATATTTTAGAATTACCTTTTAAAACTATTTTAGCTGATTTATTTTATTTTTCAGATGAAAAAATGG
>CXYZ01010071.1:958896-974266 GCA_900006705.1 Sonneratia caseolaris | reverse complement strand
CAACCCAATTTTTTAAGCAATTTAAAAATACCAGCATATGCATAATTTTTTTTGTATCATACTCAAGCCAAATTTTATCAGGTTTAACTGAAATATTCTATCCCCAACCATTTTATATCTTCAATGGAGGGGAGGGATAGAACGGATTCTCAAATGAGTTAGGGAATGGCGAATCCGCCGGAATCGTCATTCCAATAATCTTTCATGCAACCAAGCCAGAAAAACCGGAATGGTGGTCGAACTGATAATTTGGACTCCATTTCATTCCATTCCAGCCTACCATATATTTTGGATTGAATTAAACACAAATACCGCGAAGCCTAATATTATCAAAATAAAGAAAATACGAAAATTAAAATAAAAATTCTATGCTTCAATTTTTTTAAAAAAATAACGAGCTTTTAAAATTTTCCAAATTGAGCAAAACCTTATAACCGTAGTTTTGAATTTGGACCGGATCGAAAGGTTCGATTGAAAACCGACCATTCACCCCGTCCGATTTCCCAAATCCAACCAATTAATCTATGAATCCATGCGTTGACTGATTTTTGATCCGATTCGGTTTAAAAAGTTATGGTTAAAGTGTTGCTATGACGTATTTTACGTATTTTACGCAACGAATAGAAGAACATAAATCTTTTTCACCTATCATCCTTAACTAATTAGGAAGCAAACCAATGGGCATCCTGTCGGCCAAAGATGAAAATAACAGTAAATGGATTCGTAAATATGAAGATATAAAGTAATTAACAGTCAGGATAACCAGGAATTGATAAGAATTCACTCGCTCGGAGGGACCAAGCGAGCCACAACCAGAGGGCGGTGATACGTTGGTTCAAAATTCACCCTCACACACGTGAGATTCTATGAGTTCAAAGTCCCAAGTTCAAATTTCTCTCGGTATGAAATTTGTTTTAATATGTTTGCCATTGAGTATAAAATCTCGAATATCACATTAGCATCGTGGAAAGCACATACTCTTTCTTGGGCCGATAGAGCAGTATTAATTGGTTCCGTATTAACAGACTTTTCACCAAATTGCTTCAAACCCTAACATCCATTACAAATATGTTAGATTGCATTACAAGAAAATTTTGGTTGAAGAAAAAAATTTTGAATTAAATGACATTTCTTAGCAGTTAGCACTTTTTTTATACTAATAGTGTTTAATACTGTACTATTAACTAATTTATTGAATAATATATTATATATATTATATATGAAATTCATTATTAATTCTCCCAATTTTAAGAATCTATTCATAATAATTAGGTGGGAAGCTTGAATTTAGGTAGCCTGCACATATTACCAGAGCTATCCTGTCAGAAGCAGTCTGGTCCATAGTTTTAAAAACCGGACCGGGCCGGCCGGTTCGACCAGTTCGACCGGGACCCCAATTGCACATTAAAAGAGAAAAAATCCGATTGAACCGGCCGGTTCCCGGTCCGACCGGTGAACCCAATTGAACCCATGAAAAAACCGGTCGACTTAAAATTAAAACAAAAACAAAAACATATTGTAATGTACCTATTTTATTTTACTAAACTTATATTTACATTTTATATTAAACTTTTGTTTAATATAATGGTTATGTTAATGATTTTTGTTATAAATTATATTCAAATTATGATATTATGTAAATTTATTAGTAATATTATATTATTAATATTACTTTTTAAACATGCGGTTCAACCCATTGAACCCCCGGTCCGACCCATGAACCTATGAACCCATGCCTACACCGGTTCCCGGCCCGGTCCGGTTTTAAAAACTATGGTCTGGTCCCTAACCTGTAGAGCAAAAGTTTCAACTCGGAAGGGCAATATTAACTAAAATATGGTAGCCATTTAGAATTTACAAATAGAGGTAATAAAATTTTTCAGTCAGGTACAGTGCGAAAATCCATTTTTTTCTCAGTAATTCAAAAAAACTACAAGCTACCTTCCCTGGGTAAAAATATCAAAAATATACAACCCATTTACCTGAGAAGCTTTCCCCCTTTGGCATAGTACATGTGCACTTTGATTGTATCTTCTAGGAATCCATATGCAGTCAAAACTAATAAAAGAAAACGTGGTAGTTCTAACATCATAAATTGAAGTCTTCCAATCCTATGGTAGAATTCTAGAAGAAGAAATTGATCGCACTACTTCTTGAGCGTATGAAAAGATCACAATATTTTGCTAATTCCTTTATAATGCAATGCAATGCGGACTACCAAGTGGATAGCCTTAACCTCTGCTTGCTTCGAAGAACATGATATGCCCTTTTGCCACCATGATAAAATTGATTTCCCTTGTTTGTAAGTGATACCAGCTAAACATGATGAATATTTTTTCCATGTTGCATCATCGGTGAGAATAGCAATTTGTTCCATTTGGTTATTTATAATGTTTTTAATTATCAAGGTTGCATATTTGGATTAGTGTTTTTGGACTACTTGAGATATCGGGTTTGACAAAAAAAAGGTATAAAAATGTTGTAATAAAAAGAAAATTATTAGAAAATTAAAATTAATTATATATAATTTTATTTTAATAATTATTTTAATATTTTATTCAAATTAATAAAAATTTAGATTAATCGATCAATTATAGTATTGAAAAAATTATTTTGAAATATAAAATTTTTTAAAAAATAACTATTTGTGTAATTCAGGATAGGTTCGAGCTGCCATAGCACGAAACATTTGTGTTCAGATTAGAATTTTTAGACTGCCCAAGATAGTGGGCCATGCCAGTACGAACAAAGAGATGATTTATGTTGTGCTGACATAGCCTGAATTTGCAGTTATATTCTTGGATCCCAAATAATTCAAACTCAGTAATAGTGCCAAAAGAGCAACTCGAGATTCCAAGGTGAAGGTTTCGGGGTTCATTTTAAACCAAGATGTTGATTTACTAGTCAACCAAGTTGATCATCTTGAACTTGGGGGGAAAAAAGTCATTCTTCCACTACCTAAAAGATGAATATGAGTCAAATTCATTTAGTTGATATTTGTTAAATTCGTTATGAGCTCATAAGAGATTGAGTTTGTTTCCACTTAAAAACTTAAGCTAATAGGCGACGATGTCCAACCTTCTTATAAGACTACAACGTTTTTCTTTATTTAATCGATATTATATCATATATTTTAACGCGGTTCACTTTGCTAAGTGCTATTAAACACTCGCCCTCAACAACTATTTACAAGCCGGGCATTCTTTTTCCAGTCTCCGACGAGAAAGACAGCTAGCCACGAGTCAGGCAATTTTCTTCCGTACTTGGACTTATATCAACTAATCACGAGTCAGGTTTCTAGATTCAGGTCGAGCGAGATGCGAGCCCACTAGCCCTGATATCATGTTAAATTTGTTATAAGCTCATAAGGGATTTAACCCGTTTTTATTTAAAAGCTCAAACTAACATGTGACAATACCCAACCTTCTTATAAACCTACAACGTTTTCTTTATTTAATCGATATGAGATCGTATATCTCAACAATATTAATACTAAGTACTATCACATGAAAATACTATTGGATGTGATGATTTTCTCAAGAGTTGGGACAAGCATAATGAGCCGAAGTAGATTTAGCCATGTTTCTGGCTAGAGTTGGCAATTCAAGCCAGCAAGAAGTATTCAGGCTATGCTAGCGTGGCACGAATCTACTGTCGAGCTGTGTCGGTACAACCTACCCATCTCGGGTGACCCAAAAATTCTAGTCGAGGCACTTATATTTTAAGATAATTTTTTTATGATATAATTGACAGATTAATTTCAATTTTGTATTAATTTAAATAAAATATTGAAAATAACTATTTTATTTTTTTCCAATAGTTTTCTTTTTATTTTAAAATATATTTTCTTATTTGTGGGCCTGCACAGCCCAATCTTTCAGGCGGCCCGAAAACACCGACCCATCATGGTTTTTTTGGTGCCCGTGCCGTGCCGAAGTTTGCCACCGGTACTCCCAACGTACCATGAGCCCATGGCCTGGGAAGCAGTGGGGGCCCACCAGGTCACTGTCTAAGCCGTTCGGGTCTCCTGTCTCCGTTCTCCTCTCGTTCAGAGGCAATCGAGAAATGGAGCAGGATCTGGCTGAAGCATCAGAGACGCTCGTCGTGGCGGCCCTTCGAGTCCTGAACACCGCCGACCCATTCGAGAAGGCCCGGTTGGGAGACTCGGTCGCCACCCGGTGGCTCCAGGGCCGTATTGGCTCCCCCTACGATGCCGCCGTTGATCTCCCAGTACCCGACCGCCCCGCCCGCCTCACCGACGTAAGAGCTCTGCACGGGTGTTCTGAAGTTTGCGCACTATCCTTTGATGAAATGCCTGACGACTGAAGTTCATGTGAAAATGGTCAGGTGAAGCTGGTGTCGCCGAGCTCCATGCCGAAGCTTGGCAAGGCTGGGAGCTTGCAGAGCCGGCAGGCTATCGTCCACAGCCTTGTCCACACTGAGAGCTGGGCTATCGACCTTTCCTGGGTATTCTCCTCTCTGCTCCTCCGCTCCCTTTTATGAACTTGATGTTAGATAACGAGGGGCTAGGCTAGTCATTGAATGCTTGCTCAAAGTCACTCGAATCCGGTACTCCGACATGTTTTTCTGCTTATTCGTGCGGTGGGGTAAAGGTCATAAGGGTGTATGGGCAGAAACAGCTACACAGATCACTTAAAAATGTGAACTTTATTTTCAAATGATGTCCAGAATATCTGTTTGCATTGCTGAAGCGAGGGTTCAGTTATGTTTTTATGCGATTTCATCGCATGACTTGAACACTTGATTGGGATTTCTTCAAAAACCTGTTCTCATTGTTCTGTCTCTTGAAGGATATAATAGCCAGATTTGGTAAGCAGGAGTCGATGCCAAGAGAGTTCTTTACTGACTTCGTGAAGGTGGCACAAGATGAAGGACGGCACTTTACCCTCCTCGCTGCACGTTTACAGGAGCTCGGGTGCTTCTATGGAGCATTGCCAGCTCATGATGGTCTGTGGGACTCTGCCATTTCCACCTCAGGGGACCTCCTTGCACGCCTTGCTGTCGAGCATTGTGTCCATGAGGTCAGACGCTGTTGTTCTTTCTTTTTGGAACTTCTGCTTTGAGCGTAACATGATCGGCTACTTCCAAAATATTTTCATGGAAGGCCTTGGCTTTTCTTGTTAGAATCATGTAAAAAATTTAGGCTCTAGGAATCTGAAATGGTCGAGTTTTCAAGAAAACCGGCTAATAGGAAGAAGGAAAACAATAATTAAAGTTACGAACGTTGATACAAACGAACATGAACAAGAGGAAGGGAAGGACCAATTATTTTAAACACTAAATCTTACAATTTGACCTAAAACCAGAGTCAGATTGTAAGCTTATTATGGCATTGTTTTTTCACTTATGCTGTTCCATCATTGTGACGTAATTCACACAAAACAGGCAAGAGGACTTGATGTTCTGCCGACCACGATATCAAGATTCCGAAACAGGGGAGACGATGAGACAGCTGATCTCCTGGAGAGTGTAGTTTACCCTGAGGAGATCACACACTGTGCTGCTGGAGTGAAGTGGTTTAAGTTCCTCTGCTCGAGATCCATGGGTAGAAAAGAAACAGATTCTGGAGGAAGTGAGCCGTGTGCTGATCATACAAGAAAGGAAGAGAATGAAGAAGAAATCATAAAGAGGTTTCATGCTGTAGTGCGGGCATTCTTCAGGGGACCCCTGAAGCCACCGTTCAATGAGGAGGCAAGGAAAGCCGCTGGGTTTGGACCTCAATGGTATGAACCTCTATCCAACAAAGAACCTACCTTAGAATGACGCTTTTACTTTAAGTGATTTGAGCTGCGACTCATGCAAGATAAGAGAATTTCTATTTATTTGTTCACTTGTTAAGAAGTGGACATCATGTAGGGTCTTTAGCTCGACTTTTCCTCGTTTCACCATTTGACTAAACCAGAAAGGGATGAGGTGTGAAGGAGTTGGGATTCTGTAGTCTTTAGATGCATTCCCTCCGTTAGTGAGATTGCCAGTTTGCTTTTGAGGCCCTCACGCCCCACATTTTGTTCATTTGTTGAGTTCATTTAGTTTGTGATCACGCTGGAACCATATCAAAGTATCGACTCCGTCTAGAATGTAGTCTAGACGTTTCTTTCTGTTGAACTAGTTCATGTACCAGTGGCTGAAGGCTTAAGGCTATGAAATGGATCAGCCACTGCTTGGAAGATCCAACTCTGGAGGAATCAATTGGGAAAGTCCCATGTCATGCCACCTTCGGCTTCACGGTCCTCAGTCTTATTGTCCTCATTCATAACTTTTCTATGCCTTTCTAATAATAGGCATAATGCCATAATATCTCCAGATAGGAAGTTTAACTGGAGATAATGTTGAAGCACATGCTCCAATTTCTTACCAAACTTGTCACTTCCCATCTCCCCTGTGTTAGGTTTGGTGCGTGCCGTGTGGCATGACACCTTAAAGATTCGGGTGGCAGCTAACCGTGAATTCGAGTTAATGGGAGTGGCAATTTCGTCCATCTTTAATCTGACCCAGTTACTCTATCAGAGCCAAGTGGTATTAAGGTCAGACAATTGCCTTTTTAGTCATTTTCCGCGCATTGGATCTTTTATAGCAAACACCCATATGAGCCTTGACAAGAGAACAAGGCCTCAGGACAGAGAGATCAATTGAGCAACTTGGCTAGGCTATTAAAGACAATCCAGGAATCGTGTACCAAGGATGCTCCACAGACATCGCTCTTTACATAAACCCATCCTTTCACTCTTTAAGGATCTAGAAAGAGGATGGCTTCTTGTTCCAATGCAAAACATTCAGCATGAGCCAATGAGAAGATAAAATCTGAGACAGCAACAGAACTCTGATGATATTTGAACACTTTGCCAAAGGAAACAACAACCTGTGTAGCGTTTATCAATGCAGCTCCTCACTAAGCAAACAACTATGAAAATCACCAACCTAATCTCTAAAACCCACAAACAAAACAGCGAGCTGCTCGAGGAGTATGGACGAGCTTACGATCAGCAGAAGAAGAGTTTTACCTAAATGAGGAAGAGGAGTTAGTCTTAAGCTTCACTATCCCCCAGCCCTCCAACATAAAGGCTATTATACATCCCACCCATCTTTCCTCCCGTTGAACTCCCACTTCCGTGCACCCAGGCTACCGTACAATTCCGAGAACCTCACCAGGCACTCGCTCCTTGTACGGTAATGCGCCTTCGTGTCCTTGCTTATCGCGGCCCGTGTGAGCTTGGAAGTGTCGATCGCCCATGCGGGCCTCACATACTCTACCGTCCTTGGGGAGGTGCTTGCATTGGCGTAAAGGTGGTTCAGCAGGATGTCCTCGCAGTTAAAGAACTTGTCCACCAGCTCCCGCCCCACCTTCGCCCCGGCGCTCCAGTACCTGTCAAATGCGAGCCTCAAGTCAATGAAGGCTGCCCCAGTGAGGATCATGTTGTAACCCTGGTGGGCCCGAGCATACTTCTCGGCCCGGTACTCGAGCAGGCTTCCCGCGACCAATCGCGGGTAGAAGCCCACGATCCTCTCTGGGTGCTGACGCCAGACGTTGAACCCTCTCTCCACGTCGTCACACGTCATCATTATATCGTCGTCCAGCTCCAGAACAGCCCGGGTCGTTATCAAGGAGTCCATCTTGAACCGGTTGTTCAGTGAGTTCTTACCCTCGACACGGATCCTGACCGGGACCACGGAGTCAAAGTCAGCTGGCTTCGGCGGGACCCCCTTGTTCCACACCACGACAATCTCCTTTACGGAGGAGCACCTTGAGTAGTGCTTCACATACATCTTCAAGTTCCAGAGGCGAGCATCATAGGTCATGGACAACAGCGTGAACTGGGAGTGGTAGCCCTTCAATGGGTAAGCCTCCTGGGCTCCATTCCCTCCACAGAGATGAGCAACACCATTGCACATAAGAACAGCCCCGACCGAGAAAATTAAAGCAAGGACGGCTTTTCCAGTGCAGGTATTAATCCGCACCCAGCCCTGAAGGAGTGATGGAGCCCGATTCAATCGGGTGCAGAGCCACCAAACGTTTGAGGGTAAAACACCTGACCGCTCCCGAACCCAGGAGGCACCGTTACCATAAGTGCCTTTTTTGTCCAGACTGTAACTGCACCAATTCAAAGGAATAATGCACTTTACAGCTCCCACAAGAATGCCCATTAACACAATAATTGCAGCAGCACCAGTGATAGAGGCAACACCGAGGATGAACCTAAAGGCAGAATCTCCTGAGGGAACCCGGTCGCCGTCCATTACTGCGATCCATTCGCCCGAAGGGAGCTGCTGAGCGTCAATATGGTGGTACCTGGCCCCATTCCAAGTGTTCCTTCCCTTGGTCGGCTCTTCTATTCCCAGAGAGACCTCCGTCTCTCTATAATCATCCTTGCTGAGGACTTCCACCTTGAAGACCCGAACCCTCCGCCCATATGTTCCCCCACAGTCCTGGCCCACACGATAGAGGTCTCCATTGTAGACAAATGGCCTGCCTCCATTGCGAGCTCCCACGCTCTCGTCAGTGTTATAAACAGGGTTTCTCTTGTGAGGTTTCCAAGGACCAAGCGGAGAGTTGCTGTACCAGATCTCTAATTGGCCATTTTTCCTCACGCCAAAACCAGTGTGGTCCGACCCAAAAAGCCAGTACTTTCCGTTGTGGTTTATGATGAAGGCGTCAACAAGGGGCTTCTTCATGATTATCTTTTTAAGTTTCCACTGCAATGGGAAGTTGACAGCTTGGTATATTCGAAGATCACCTTTGGCACTGCCCTCAGGCATCATATATATCTGGACAAACAGATGAAGGAGAATAAGTCAGCCATTGATTATCTGAAAAGTTAAAAAATCATTAAACGTTGGCCATGCTAATCTCAGAGGCAGTGATGATGACTTACTTGTCCCCGGTACTCGAAAACATATGGATATGAAAGATGCCAGTCCTCATCCAACGCAATACCCAACTGTTCCCATGTTGCTCCCTGATCTGTGCTTCTAGCAACTCCGATGTCACCTTGCATCGTTATGGAGTTTTTGGTTTCATAGAAGAGGTAAAGATTATCTCCCTGAAACAAAACGAGAGAGACAAGTACAATGATTACTCTTAAAACCAAATACCTATTGACTAAGTAAAATTGTGGAACAAAACCCAGATGATTAATTGCGCAGACATCTCAGTGCAATTTCCAAATACACCCCCCTTACCATAGATCAGCCCATGAGCACAGGAAAATGCCCATCTGTGTCTACTGTGATACATTAACATCCCGGCACATTTTGTCCTCAGAATTCTCACAGATAGAAAGAAATATCTATATCACAAGAATTTCTTAGGAAAAGGCCTTTGCCGCCCAATGGAACTAGTGAAAAGAGCAAGTTAATGTTTACAACAGTAGCAGCTCCTTGTTTCCAGTAACATATATATTAGGGGAAAAAAAAGAAGACAAGATCATGTTATTCGTTAACTTACAGCTCTTATGGGTTCATTCCCATCATTCACAATTTGTTTCATTGAATTCCAGAATTATCCCACTAATATTATCCAGGCATGTTAAGAATCAACCGGGTAGCCGATTCACAATTCATTGCAATATTTCAGTTATGGCCACAATGGTCACTTTTTTGTAACTATTACACCAGCTAAAGTGAACACAGCTCAACTTAGAAATTAGATCTATCTAAGCAAAGTGGTGGAAGCACAGAGGACGTCAACTGCCAAGGCAAGGGAGGCAGGAACTCGTTCAGTAGTATCTGGACGAAGGAAAAGTCAAACTCAACGCCACTTATATATCTGAGCAATACTATTGACTTTGCAACTTCAGGGTCATCAAATAAATTATCAAGTGGGTGCTGAAGATTCTAATTGAATAGACCATTCAGTTTTTAGTTTACATACGTGAAGTTTGTTCTCCCATCAGCTTCCTTTTCTGTGCGTCTGAGGGTGCTTTCCACAGGGGACCACAATAACAAAGAAAGGTAATACAGTACCCAGCGAATATCCGGCAACCCGATAACGTTCTTCTCCGAGGCTCTAAACCAACCAATTAGGTAAAATAAAATCGAGGACAAACGAGAAACAATTGAGGATGCGCAGTCAAATGAAAAAAGTACACCTGATTCTCTTTTACTTTTCAAGTAACAGCCTCTGCCTAAACCTACCGGCCATTCCTCCCCTATAAGCTAATAATGCTCTCTGTGGCCCACTTTTCTTTTCTATAATCAAATTTCCACCAACCAGTGCTTGTTGCAAGCCCAGAATTATTCCAGCTGTTCTTATCAAGAAAGAAAGACGCGGCAGGCCACAAATCCAAGTATATCCATAACACACAAATGGATTGATTGCGCGGCGTAAGATTCACTCAATCATCTAAGCAAATACGAGAAGGTTGACCAAGAAAAAGGGCAAAAAATAAAAAAAAANAGCAAATACGAGAAGGTTGACCAAGAAAAAGGGAAAAAAAAAAAAAGGGGAAATGGCACATGTACCTGCACATAAATAAAAGGATCTGCAACGAAGTTACTGGGGAAGCCAGCATCGGACACAGAAGCACAGGTCACAACTGGGTTAGCCACTGGCCACGCTGCAGTCTGATCCCTCCATACGTTCACCTGTACAGACAGAATTTTTGAAATCTATTAAATCAAATTGTAAATTTTGGCCAAAAAAATTCAAATTACAGATGATGTCAAGAAATTGGACAATCCGGCCAGAGAAACTGCAAAATCAAACTTGATCAGCTGCGTAAGGATCAAGAAAACCACAGATTCGAAAGCCCAATTTAATTCGGAGAAGTTCGACGGAGAGGAGATTGGGAAGAATTCATCTGCACAAGCACTGCAAAGACCACAACCAACCCAAGAAAGAAATTCATAAAAAAGAGTCAAAAGTACTAGAATCTAAAATGGCCCCACATAAAAGAACTCATCGGAGAAAAATGAAAGAAAAAACCTTCGAAATGCTTCTTTCAATTGATGTGCCTCCAAAACAATATTACAGAGACGTCATTGGAGGACCCATTTTGCTCTTCTATAATTATCAAATAATGCCACTAGGTATCATGATTTTCGAATTCTTTCCGAGATGACAAAGAATAAGTTCAAAAAATTTTCAGATACATCTTTGTCTACCTCTCATCAGATAAGCTACAGAAAATTGCCTTTATTTTTTCTAAAATGGCGAGGAAAACAATTCTCAAAGCATCATAATTAGTTGAACAGCAGAGTTGATTTTGGGGTGGGAGGAAAAAAGAAGCTTTGGCCCGTAGGGCTGAGAGAAAACCTTCATGGGGTTCACAATTTCTCACTACTTCCTTGAGAAAATATTTTTTTTTTTTGTGAGGGAGAGAGAGATGGAGAGAGACGGACAGACGGACAGACAGACGGAGAGATATTTACGGTTTCAATGGGCTTGAAGGCGAAGGGAGAATCGCCGTAGAAAACGCCGACCGACCAAGACCCCTCACTGTCCTGCTGGCAACCAAACGAGGGCATGCCGCCACCTCCGCCTGCACGGATGTGCGGCGGCACGAAGGCAAGCCACGCGTATAGCGTGCCAATTGACCCGAACACCACGAGGCAGCATAGGAAGAAGACCCTGCACGAGGACATCTCAGGCGTCGACAGGGAGGAATCAGCGGCGACGGTTTAGTACCGACAGCGCCTCAACGCGGCCGACAGTAAATAGTGATGTGGGGGGGTAAGCTGCTTCACGACGGCTTGTGTTGGGACTAATACGTTCACGGCAAACAAGCAGTATCTCCTTTTTCTTTTCCTTTTCCTTTCTAAGAATTGACGAGCAGTAGCTTCCCTTGCACTCCGTCGGCTATGGCGGATCTTCTCTCTCCTCCGCCTACACACATTCTCTCTCTCTCTCTCTCTCTCTCTCTACGGAAAGTTGAGGGGGTTTTTTTATTTTGCAGAGGAAGACGCTACGAAGAGAAGGCACGTTATCCAAACATATATAAGGAGAGATTACTGACAAGGGAAATTTATTCTTCGGTTTTATTTTTTTAAGGATAAAAATTTTAATTAACCATAAACTTTATTATTATTATTTTAATTTTTAAAAAATATTCATATTATTTTAACAAGACACTGATTATATGCAAACTACCTACCTTCGGCGACATTCATTTTTTTGTCAAGTTGGCTCGGTATGGTGGAAGTTGTCATTAAACATATTAGTAAAATTAATGTGCCAAACTCCATGAACCGTGCACACTTGGTGTATGACAAGAAAAAATAATGACGTCAAACTTAGGAAAGATAATTGAAGTTTGTGATTAATTAAGACATTCCATTAAAAAAATTATAATTGTGATAGGATGATTAATCATAAGTCATTCCTAGCCTACGTGCCAGGTCAAAGATATAAAAACAAAAAGGGAAATTGTCTTGCTCGCTTTTCTTCTTATATTCTTTTTTTAAAAATCCGTAAATATTTTAATAATTAAACAGGAAAATTTATAATATAATATTATTTTGGGGTGAATTATAATATAATATTTCGAAAAGAGTTCTAGAACCAGAGAATCCTAATTGCTTTCAATTTCCATGCCATTTACACAATCATTTAATGTTATTTTCTGGGTTTGACCTTCTTTGCACGATGGAGAAAACTTGCAGTATTTTTTTAGAATTTTTCATTCCGCTTTTTTTATTATTATTTTGAAAATAAAATATGGAAATCCTTAGTATATTTTTATTTAAAGTTGATTTCTTTTAAAGAAATAGACGATATTACTCTCCACGTAAGCAATTACAACCCTAGGGATATACACCCCAACGCTATCTCATACAAAATTTCACCCCCCGAGCCTCCCGACGGCTGCTCCGGCGTCTGGGCCCGAAAACCAGGGACGGGTTTAGGGGGCGGACATGATTGAGGAAACTATTCAAATGTCTCGTGAATTTAACTTGAATTAGTTGATATTTTATTAAATTATTTAATTTTACCCTTAATCTTGAACCTCAATATTAAGTTTAGCCTCTTTTGGATATATTTCCTGGATTCGTCCCTGCCGAAAACCACTGTATTCAAAATGTATTTGAGTGATTTTTTTTGTTTATTCTGAAAGAACGTATTAGTAAGCCAGACCCATGCTTCGAGTCGTTTCATACCATAGATAAACCCAGACAACGTAAGACGATTTACCGGTGTAAACTATGAGAGGTCTTTGACTAACCGGGATTCGTGCCATAACTGCTCCTAAATAGCAAAACCCACTTATTTCAACATAAATCATCTCCATTCACATAATTCGAATCTAAAATCTTACTTAATGAGAAGAAATGTCGAATCATCTCAACTAATTATAAAATAGATTATTACCGTATCCCTTACAAGGATTTTTAGCCTTAGCTTAGATGATTGAATTAATTTTAAAAAAAGATTATTTAATGAGTCGACAACAAAAGGCGGATTAATTGTCCAGCTGTTCACACCCACAACTAACACAAAATACGAATTATAATTTTTTTTATGAGGCAATTTATATCATTAGTCGCCACAAACAAACACTCTCGGACCGCTCGATACTATGATTTATCTCGGGTTCTATCGGGACATGTCAAGTGCATCGAACACATCTTTGTAATAAATCGATGCATCCACACGAGATGGAGATTTTATGATCCCATCCCATCCCATCTCAATGAGAAAAAAAAATCAAGTCAAAATTAAATGTCTTTCGAGCTACCACCTGCCCTTTTGTGAAAGGAGGACTTAGTGGGACACGTACGGATACCCTGACCGCCATACGAGCTTCTCAATTTATATGTGCGGGCCCGTTTCTTTTATGAGTAGATATTTGAAGGTGAAAATCAGAAATGCTATAACCCGACGAAATCCGATGATTGCAGCTAGGTTGCCGATAGGGTTGAGTTCGGGTTGCTTCAAGGAAGGCTATACCGTCTTTGGGAACCTGCAAAAAAGTCGAATCCAGACATTGTGGTCCGGATCGACTCTCCGACCAGTAAGTAAGTATACTGATGGGATGAGAGGGAAGAAGAAATGGAGAGGACCAGCTAGAGAGGATGAACACCTTAACCTAGTGTTTTTATGGACTCACGGGTGGGTCGGGTGACCCTGTTTGGGCGAGTCGGGTCGGGTTTGAGGTGGAAGGTCCGTAAAGCACTGTACATATCAGATGCTAGTCGTCTCGAGGAGGACAAGTCGTCGTCCGAAACTTGGGGCCTAAGCCAATTGACACGTACAATAATCAAATTCATCATTGATTTCAACACCTAAAATCCCCTACATACGTCTATAGGGTAAGGCTTAGATCCTATCCTTCCCTGCATTTATTTACTTTTTTATATATAAAAAAATTGTACACCGCATTTTTTTTTAATATATTTTATATATTAATTAATTTATATTTAAATAAGATTACTCAATTAAAATAATGTTACAATTGTTCAATCGAGATTTTTTTTTTCATGACTTGAATGTGATATGTAATGGAGAGAAAATAGGTTGAATCCTATCAAATTATATATATTAACTCTTTTTTAATTTATTGAAATGTAGAAATTGTGGAAGAAAACAAGGCACGTAGGACGTGCTGACGAAGTTTCCTTAACATCGGAAGTTTGAGGATAGGGCCAAAAGCATGCTGTACAGTTTTTCCAACGTACAACTTGCAGTGGTGCCGTTTTATCGTAATTTAGAACTACCAAATTGCCATCGTCAAGGCAGACAACTACATAAAAATAAAATAATAATAATAATAATAAAATAAAAAGGGAAGAAGAGATCAATCGGTGGAAGAATCGAATTCCAGGGGTAATCGATTTTCCTGCCACACGCGATTGAGGTCCCATGCGATTGTCTTACTAGTCTAATGACACGAAAACTAAGAAATAATTATTAAATGCAACATTTGAAGCACATCATTGTAAGTGGCTCCATACATATATATATATATATATATATTTTTCTTTCACAAACCAATTGATATTTAAAAATACTTAAATTATAATTAATATAGCTCAAACCAAATTAGTTTACTAGAGGACAAAATTCGTTCAACATAAGTTACTTTCTTTTGCTAGACTCGAATTCGAGAAGTTATTAAAATAATAATATTTTTTTTTAAAAGGAGGATTGGAGAATAACACAATAACCTAATGCATACAAAAGGGATCTTGTTAAATACCCTTATTACAAACCACTTGACATATAGAAAAATACGATCGAGAAATTTTGGCATGACGAGACAGTTTAAATATAGATTAATAGGAGTTATTCTCTTTTTCTTTTAATATAATGTAACATATTGGAAAAAAAAACCATATAATTTGCGGAACGGTAATCACGTCTATTGGGAACATCTCATATGTGAATGGCTAACTTGTGCTGCCACTAAATGGATTT
>CXYZ01010071.1:934270-950996 GCA_900006705.1 Sonneratia caseolaris | reverse complement strand
AGCTCGAGCTTGTATAGCGTAGCGTGCACGTAACTCATGAGCAGTCTACCATCTTGTTAGTTTCGACTCTCCCCTTGACCGTGTAGCCTTTGGTGGAGTCACTCGCACATATGTTAGCATATGGCCCTACTTGGATTAATGGTTCCGAGAGAAGATATTCTTCACTACTACAAGGAATATTTGTCGGAATATGCTCCATTTGTTATTTACAAATTTATTTATTTTTATATTGAATTTGACATGACTGCCGACCGACGTCTGGTCTCGAGCAACCATCCCCAAATGGAAGTTAGCCGTGGTCTCAAGCACGACCAAGCTGCTCCATAGGACCCAATCGCCCGATACTCACTTTTCACCATTGCCTGGATTCGAAGTTCACATTAAAATGCGATATGGGACGTTCGAGATACTGAGACGTACTCTAAGTGTATAATATGCTACACTTTTTTTTTAGTGGAAAGACATTATCCAAAGAGGCAGGACAGAAAAAAAAAAAAAAGAACATTCAATTGAGACGGTCCCGCAGGGGCCTATGTTGCCTGGTCTCTCGGTCTTCTGTGGTTGGTGGCGGCAGCCGCTGATGAATGAACCGAAATTGAATTCTCTTGTCCCCTCATGTTTCACGTTTTCGTATTGCATTAATGAGGGATTTTTTTTTCTTTTTGCAGAAATTATTCGTTCGTCTTTTTAAAAGAAAAATCTCGTCGAAGACATGCAAGATTTTTTTGGATAAAACCCAGAAAAAATATCATCTATTTTATCTGGGCAGAGAGAGGAGAGAGAGAGAGAAGGATAGTTGACCTTATTCCGAGGAGAAAGTCTTCGGTGTATCCATGACACAGTCGTAGCAGTAATGACTCGGTGTATCGAGCCAATAAAATGGACAAAGGTATCTTTCCAAATTTGTCCGATCTTCTATTTTTCTATCCCTTCACTTATTTGGAATGGGGAGGGGTAAGGAGGGATAATGTTGGATTTTTTTATCTTAATTAAGCGCAAATTTTAACAAGAATTTTAAATTTAACACATACTCTTTTATGTATCCCAATCGGGCATTAAATTTACTAAGTCTATCGATTTTAGCACAACGTCCGTTTTTCGCCAAATCATCATGCGCGGCTGATATGGCTAAGGATATCTTACGTGGCACAATGCCACGTAGGATCATTTGATGGGAAAATGAATGGCGTGCTAAATTTGATAAATGACGTATAATTTATGTTTGATTATGATATGCGAAAAAGTTTGGATTAAATTTAAAAAAAAAGAATTACTAAAGCTCATGCATAATTAATATGTTAACCCAATAGATTACCAAGATTAAATGGTCTATTTACACCCCCTAACCATTTCCTTCCTAATACTATCCAAATAAATGATATAAAGGTAAATCTCATCCCTCTATAACTATCACTTCCCCTCCCTTTCCTAAAATTGGGCTCGTGATCAGTTGATCAGTTGATATAAATCTGAATATAGAAGAAAATTGCTCGGCTTGAGTCTAGTTGTCTCCCTCGTCTGAGATCGGAAGAAGAATACCCGGTTTGTGAACGGTAGTTGAGGGGCAGGTGTTTAATGGCACATGGCAAAGTGAACCATGTTGCAACGTCAGTACGAGTGTTGAGATATATGATCTCACATCGATTAAATGAAGAGGAAGTTGTAGTCTTGTGAGAAGGTTGAGTACTGCCGCTTGTCAATTTAACCTTTTTAAGTACAAACTTATCCGATCCCTTATAGGTTTACAGCAAAATCAATGGTAACCAAATATTACGACAGGGGAGAAAGTTGGATTTCACACCAAACAATCAAATTAGTAACTCGTTTTCTTATCACTACATTCCCATGAGAAAGTATGTTTAAAATTCTCGAAAATTTTATATCCATTTTTTCTCTAGAACATGAACAATTTTTTTTATATTAAAATAGCTAATAAATTATGTAAATAGAGGCATATGTATATATTTTTGTAACACGACAAGATGTTTGAATGTGCTCAATTATTATGGGTGGGAAGGAACCCAACAGTTTCATAAAATGGTCCTCACTCCAATAGGGGGACCAAGAGCAAGTTGGGGGAGGAGAGAAAGCAATTTGACCAAGGCACCAATCAAATATTCTCTAAATTTATGATATTCATTTAGAACACATTTTAAAGTGATCCATAGCCCAAAATTATTTACTCGGTTCGAGTCTCAGTTAGTTGGTTCTTCACCATATATGAGGAATTGTTTTCCCCCTCCTTCATAAGATATAAATTCGAGACATTTGCTTAAAGAAAAACAACGTTGAATTGAACAATCTCGATTATACGTAGCAAAAATGAATCATGCTTACAACCCGAAATATGAAAATTATGTTTAAAATAAAGATGAACGTTATTTGATTAATTATTTTCTTAAGATTAATACGAATTCGGGTCACCAGATCACTTAGAAATTCACCTAAAAGCCTTCTTGACTATAGTTGGGACTTGGAAACTATATAAAAACGAGTTGATTAATTCTTTGATTTTCAAATTTGTGCAGAAAAGAATTGTTTTATCTTTTATTTTACTTATATGTTCTTTTCCGTTGACATTGTGATTTACATGCCAAAGAATTGATGTTTAACAGATATTATCTTCTATAAAATAGGAAATATAATATTACAAAATAAGATTATTGTGATTATTTAGGATAGATATATTGATACATCTAGTAATATTTATTTCCAGATTCAATTATTGTATTATATTATAACCTGTATATAGGCATGTTCAATATGTTGTTTAATAAGTCAATCATAATAGTAAAATCTTATATCCCCTTGGTTCTGGTCCTCTGCCACATGTGCTGTCTCTACTCTCCTCTTTCATCTTATTTTGAATATTATACCGATATGATAACGAGTTACCGTGTGGGGTTACAACTCGTCATGGCCCTAGACCAAATGAAAGCTCAAGGTCAATTATTGATAAGTTTGAGACCAAAAGAAACCTCTTTCATCTTATTTTGAATATCATATCGGTATCATAACGAATTGCCGTGTGGGGTTACAACTCGTCATGGCCATAGACCAAATGAAAGCGCAAGGTCGGTTATTGATAAGCTTGAGACCAAAAGAAAAAACCTAGCTCGCAATAAGTGTTGAGACCAATAACTTGAGTAGGTATCAAGTTAGTTAACCCCTTCATTCAAGTATGAAAGAGAATATTCGGCTTGTAAATAATTGTTGATAATAAAAATTAAATGGCACATGGCATGTATAATTTATGTTGCCATCGGAGGAGGATGAGTGTTAAGGAATGTAATCCCACATAAAAAAAACTAAAGATTATAGATATTACTAACTATACTATCAGTTTAAACTTTTGAATCAGACATTGACTAATTGCTATTATAAATTTGGTGAAAATTTATTGTGCTATTAGGACAATTGGGCTGTTGATGTGATGGAAAAGATGGAATCAGAAGACTCAAGTAAATCTTGACCTTTGAAGTCAAAGAAAGGAAGAAAGGCTCAATCCAATTTATCCGACCTATCAAAAACAAGAGACCTTAAGTCAATTATTATTTCTTCACCACCGAAGCCAATATTCACAAGTTGATTTTTTTATTGCGACTAGGTGAAGAAGCCATGCATTGACAGTCAACCTCGATCAAATGCCCAAACCCAAGTCATTCCATTGTGCAATACAATCATTACGCTGCACCTCATTCTTGTCTTGAGGGGAAGTATAGGAGATATTGTCTTCTAGAATAAGATTTTTGTAATTATTTATGTTAGATATATTTTAAAATATTTTAATGACATATTTATATATTATTACATATTTAGTCATATTTATTTTCATATCCAATTATAATATTCTAGCCTATATATGGACATGTTCCTTATATTATATGATAAATAAGTCACAATAATAAAATTTTCTACTCTCATATTGTTGGTCAGTCGCTACCCTACATATGTTATCTCTGCTATCCTTTTTCATCTTATTTTGAATTTCATTAGTCCGATCAACACGAAAAATACACAAATCAATAGACAACGTACTCATATGTTGACGGGCTCTGATTATAAAAGAGGTCCATGAACCTAAAAATAGGGACAACAAAATAAATAGTCGTGAGTGTTTCCGATAATAATCATATTTGAAATCTCCTTATATATGAATCATGACCATCATCTAATAGTTTCGCAATCTTAATGATTAAGCATTAGGTATTAGGTACTCGGCAATGGCATCTAAGATGGAAATCTAGTCCATTGTCCTCATTAATTAATAGCATCAATAGAATGAAAGAGCCTTCTTTTTGCTAAAGAATAAAAACGGATCCCGTCAGTCTCCGTCTTCGATTCACTTGATTACCGGGAGAATTTCTTCCGGAGGTCACCGTCATCATAGTTTTTCAAACTATATCACACCAATCAATTTGACCGGTTCGACTAGGTCCGGGTAGTCACCCCGTAGTTTTAAAAATCGGACTATACTGGCTGGTTCGATAGGTTCAACGGAGAACCAACCATTCACTTGGTCCGGTTCCTATAAAAGACCTAATTGCACTTTCAATGAGGTCAACTTCGGTTGAACCGGCCGGCCGATTTTCGATCCGACCGATGAACCCAATTGAATATGTGGAAAAACTGACTGACTTAAAATTTTTAAAAAATAAAAACCTATTAGNTTTAATATAATGATTATATGTAAATTTATTATTAATATTATTTATTAAATATACGGATCAACCAATTAAACCCCGGTCTGACCCATGAACCCATAAACCCATGCTTATACCAGTTTTTGATCGGACTGGTTTTAAAAACTATGGTTTCACCTCCTCATCGGGTCGACTCGGTTTGAATTAGATTTAGTCACGACCCAATGGTTTTTACATACAAGTGGATTTATGCAAAAAAAAAAAACAATAATAAAGATGTAAGCGTTGCATCATCTTTAGTCCCATGCACATAAATATTTTGAATTTAATTTTTTTTTAGTAAAGCTTCTTCAATCCCTATCCTTTCTCCTTCTGTCTTCTAAGTCCTCACACACACACATATATATATATATTTTTTGAGAAAAAAATATATTAAAAAAAGTGTGTTAAGACGTGCACGATAGGAGGACTTAAACAATTGTGGAAACCATGAAGAAGACTGATTCCGTCGTCTTCCAATTTTCCAATTTCACTTGATTCCCGTGAGAACCTCTAGAAAAATCCTCTGTAGCAGCCCACCGTTCAACCATGGCAGCGTCGTCGTTCAGCAGGAGCCTGAGCTTACATCCAGCGGATATGGATGGTTACAGAGCCATTTCGCCATCGACGACTAGAGGAAGTCTCCTGTTAACAGATTAATTCCCTAAATTCAATCCCATATAATTGGATTAGTATTATCTCTTATTCATGATATAAAATTAAGGTATTAATTTCAACTTTTTTTTATACCTTTCATTATTTGCATATTTTCCTTCTTTTCCCGATATTTAACTTGAGTATTGGAGCTTGAAATCAAGTAGTGACCCTCGCTTGACTCCCCTTTCCCAGCGTCCACACATACTAAGAGATAATGCCACAATCAGACGGTGACCAGTCTCAGTCAGTCAATGGTAGCTTGGCTCAGAACAGAGCTAGGTCTGGTCTAAGTGCCCATGTGAAGATTCTTCGGCCTTAGTTCCATTTGCGGTGTTTATCACTTCTCTTGCCCATTGTAAATGAAAGATCAGAGGCGATGCTCTAGTGGGCAACATCGTGCCAACTTTGTGATATTTTTATAATCTTATGAATTAGATTAATTTATAATACAGTGGAGAAAATTCTTCGAATTATGAGTTTTTAATCACAAAATTGAATTTAATATCATGTTTAAGAAAAAATAGAGACAAATTCATGAAAGAAGGTCAGTGGGAGTAAATGAATTAATCCCCTGACCGAAATTTCCACCCAAAAAATAAGAATAATAAATTGACTAAAGAATTTATTTTGATTTCACATTCAATGAAGACAACTTAGGTTAGGTTGTCACTTGGTGGGCCAATTGATATTGCAAGGTCCAAGTCTAGTTGCACTCCGATTCCTTTGATTAATTAAATCCAAGTAGCCACACGATCGTTCTTATCTGTGCCTTCCCGATCGCCCGTCTGGTTCCCCTTCTTCTCTCTCGGCTCTATAATCAGTAGACATATCGGGAATTTCAAGAGGATCGACCGTGACTCTGCAAACTCGAGATCGAACGACACAGTTCCCCGATACGGCTGATCTCTAGCTACAAATGTTCACTGTTATCGTGCTTATGCATGTCGGATCTAATGTAATCGAGAAGTATAAGATCACCGGTGAAATTCAGATCTCTTATATTTAAAAATTTTCCCTTCTATTCTTTCTAGACACGAGACCGCACATCGTGCTCCTGCATCAGAACATGACTTACAATTAATTGTTAATAAAAGATAAAAGTCAACCTAAGGTAAGATGGCCGTATAGCTAGAAGTGGCAAAATTGGGCATGGATTGATAGCCCGGCTTGATAAAACCATGCTTGGGCCAACATTTATTAGGTCAATTGTTTATCGGGTCTGGCTTATACAGCTCAATAATTTTTGGGCTGGGCCCATGCCGCGAAAATTTCAAGTCGACCCGACCCGATATTTTGATGAATTTGTTCTAAAAAATGCCTTTTTATTAGTCCAATACTGCGATTGATATGGATCTAATAGAAAATAGGAGGCATAATAGAAATTAAATTAGTTGGTGAATTTGTGCTTGCTAATCGACCCAGCTCGGATGGCCTGATAAGAACCTTCGGGCCGTGCCCTGGGCAGGTGTTACTGGGTCATCGGCTTATCAGACCGGCCCGAATTGCCACACCCACATATGGCAATATACTAAAGACATATGGATCGATAGCCTAAGATACGTGGTGTCCATCCATTCCATACAGCAAAATAGCTATCATACAAGGAGTGTAACTTTTCAGCCCGACCCAATTGTTCGGACTGGGCACGGTCCGATAACACCCATATCTGGGCCGGAGGTTATGGGGCCACGCATTATCAGCTCGGGCCACGAGTCAACCTGCAAGTTCTGTGCTTTCGAATCAACCTGTGACCTTTTCGAGGGACGAAAGTTCCTTTCACTGAAACAGTCAGATCAGTATCTTGCCTCGCTGGCAGAGAGTCGTGCGAAGTTTCCTCGAGCAGTTTATCGAGAAGGGAAAAGCAATCCACTCCTGGCAATTCTCCAGGCCTTCGTTGCACCGTTCGAGAAGTTTTTGGTCGGGATGAACTTAGTCTGCGATCTTCTCGGTCTCGAATGGCTCTAGTTAGCAGTTTGGTTCATTTCACTGCTGCATTTCTCAGTAGGCAGTGCTCAGAAAGCAAATCACCGGTCCACGAGCAGGTATAGCTCGAGGATTCGAACGGCCCGGCACCCGAATTTTCCTTCGAGCTCACCGAAAAAGGCAAGCCAAAAAAAAAACATAGAGAGAGAAGGGCTTCTGCCTTTTTTATCTGCAGAGGAAAGGATATACTATGACTCCTTCTTCGTCAATTCGTTGAGGAAAGTCTGGATTCTCCATGTGACCTCGCCGATGTGGGGCCTGCTCTCCTTTGGCGGCTAGCTAATGGACTACTGCGGTAATTATTAATACCGAATACGTATGTTTGTGAAATAAACATATATTTATGTCCTTGTTCGAAATATTCTTGTCCCATTGTTGTTGCCGTGAAGGTACAACGCATTTCCCCATGCATTGCGACAAAATGAATCTTCCGTGGATCAGTTATTCTCCACAAAAATCCGACTCATTGAACTTTCAGTTGAATAAGATAGTAGAAACGAAAAAAGAATTAAATTTATAATCTCTTAATTATTAAATTAGAAACGATTTACTTAAACTCCCCCTCCTATGAATATAAGTGTGAATTGATTAATCACAAAACTCTTCGTTAAGTTGGGTGATGTAATTGTCATTTAATATTGCATCGGCTACTCAATTAATGGAGCTGCGTGATTCTCATATCCTATTAGAATTTGACGCGTGGCAGGGACGGCGAGTTACCCCTCTGTTCCCTCTCTCTCTCCCCTTTATCCGACAGCGAAACGACGCCGGAATATCTTTAGAGAGTTAAAAAGTTCTTTTTTCGATATTATGCATTCTGCTGCTCTGTAATTATAAATTCTCTTCGGTACAGAATTTAATTTTGTAATTTTTTAGATAATTTGAGTTTTTTTAAAATAATATTTCAGATAATTTCACATATTTTTTAAATAACATATTAAATTTGATTATTATTTAAAAAGAACGTACTACTCTAGAATTTAGAAAGTACACTAATTCACGAACTTTTTTGGCATTGGATCATGAGTCCCGAAAGAAACGTTTCAATCACATGATACTTTGAAATTATTCTACAATTTTTTTTTCTATTCCAAACTATCTTATATTTAAAAATTTAATCCGATAAACTTAATATAATCAAGCATGGAAACTCATGAGTAATAAAGTTAATGATAATGGTGAATATACTTCATTTATATAAATCATCCCACGTGTCTCATAACTCCTTTTTTTTATAAATTAAATTCTTTTGTTTGTTTTTCTGCGGGCATTATGACGGCCCAAACCTTTGAGGAATTGTTCAACTAACCCTCATTTTGAAGGAGTTGTTTGCATTTGCCCCCCTCTCTATATAGTAAGTGTGGTTGCTAACCTACTCTCAAATGGATCGGTTTTCCTTTCTTTGCTTTCATAAATTTAACGAGTTTCAACCGATTTAAAATTGATATGAGTTTGCCAGTAACGAGCAAAGCTCTCCTAATACATATATACATATATATTATTAATAAAAATGAATGAGAAATTTTATTTAAGAAGAAGAGATATCGAATCATTTCAATCAATCCATATTAGTCGTATATTAGTACATTAGTAGAAAAGATCTAACGGTAGAAATGAAAGAAAGGAAGAAAGAGACTATCAAAAGATGATGAGAGTGTTGTTCGCTTTGATCTAATTTAGAATTCTTAGTACAAAGAGATTTCTTATCATCCCCTCATATTGAAGCTTTCCACTTCCTCGTGAACCAATTCAAGCTAGAACTATTGAATGCCAAGTGTAAAGTTTAGACTATGATGCTTATCAATAAACTGGGAATCGGATTAATGACGTGGAAAAACTAACAAGATCACATTCTCGGAACATAAACATTATACTAACAAGTTTATCGACGTCTATGAAATGTAATATTACTTGCTTATGGTGGACGTTGTGTAGGAAGGAAAGGCCCGTAATGGACTGAACTTGAGTTGCTGCATTGTTCGATTCCTTTTGCATTTTATTCCGAGCCATTAATCCTAAGAAAAAAGAAGAAGAACAAAGATAGCAGGGCAGAAACGGAAGTACGAAAATAATAAGGATGGAGTCATAAACAACCCACAGTTTGAGGGTCGGAAACGCAAAATAAAATTTAGTCAGCCCAGTGGAGAGACATATTTGGCGACCAAAGTAACAGCCAACCCGTGCGCGCTATCTCTCTGTCTATCCGTCATTCTTCTTCTTCTTCTTCTTCTTCTTCTTCTTCGTCTTCCTCTTCAGTCTCCGCTCATTCTTTCTCTCTCTCTCTCTCTCTCTCTCTCACACTGTCTGTATGTGTGTGCGTGTCTCCGTGAGAGTCTGCATTTGGGTGATTGGTGACGGTGAAAAAGAGAGGCCGCAGAAGAAGCTTTCATGAATTCGGCGCAGGAAGACATTTGAAGATGTTCAGGCTGCACAAGCAGAAGCCGGAAAAATTGGGGGAGAGATTCGATTTCAAGCTCTCTAACCTTCAGGCCCTTAAGGTCTCTCCTTCTCCATCCCTATATAGAATTCTCTTCAGCTGTTCACGTCCGCACGTCTTTCCGTGACTCTGCTGCGAGCTGTTCCATTGACAGCGATTGACTTGAGCTGCTCCTGACATTGACTCGTCGAATGTCGTCAGTTTCTGCCAGTAATGTCAGGGAAACGGTTGAATTATGTGATGATGATGACGGCTCATTAAGCTTTAGCCTGTTTAATAATTGATTGGTGCTGAAGAGAGAATCTTTCAGTTTTTTTTCCCTCCCTCTCTGCTTTGGATATGAATGTTTCCTCTTGAACCTTTACAGATTAATCTGTTGAACAAGATTGTATACGAAGCCACAGCTTTAGTTGTAGTTCTTACAAGAAAAATAAGTGATTTGATCTCATGAACTGATTTATATGTTATTGCTGCTTCGATGCATTTCTGCTGATCATGTTTCGGGATTGGTTCTTTCCATCAAAGTCGAGAAATTGCGTTGGCCTTTGGGGTAGTTACTGATATTGCCTATTTCATAATTTTGCTTTTGACAAATTCAGGTGCCAAAAGGATGGGACAGACTTTCTATATCGGTTGTATCTGCAGAAACAGGGAAAGCCGTCGCTAAATCGGCGAAGGCATCTGTGTGGAATGGAAGCTGTCAGTGGACAGATAGCTTCTCGGAGTCAGTTTGGTTACCGACTTACGATGCTTCAAAGAACATTGAAGGATGTCTCTTGAAGGTTGCTGTCTTCATGGTAGGTTATTCCATCTCTCTTTTGCAACTTAATTTTACTATGGGCCTATTGGTAATGCTGCTTAACCGATGGTTTAACTTTTGGTTTTCGAAGGGTTTGTCCTCTAGATCTGGCATGCTCGGGGAGGCTACAATTAATTTGGCAGCTTTCATGAGCTCGCGAGCTTCATTTCCTCTTTCTTTGCCACTGAAGAAATGCAGCCATGGGACGGTTTTACAAGTCAGTGTTTTGTACTCTCTTTATTCTTATCGTTTTGAATTACCCAAAAATGATAATGGAACATTCTCTCTTTATGAACAGATGAGAGTTCAGTGCCTAAATCCAAGGACGAATATCAGGTAGACTCCTTGTTTCCATGCTTTCAATATCATTTCTGTTTGGGTTCAGAGGAAGGTTTGAGTTTTTTGTTCTTCTTGCATAAAAAAATGCACCTATCTGCTTTTTTCTTCAATCTTCTCGATCAACAAGATGTATGTGCTCATACTTTTATCAGAAGGCACTTCTTCTCAAGTCTGAACTTATCACCTTGCTTTTGGTGTTTCTCAAGATGAAGCTATTCATGCTTCCCAGAACTAAAACTCAGATGATAGGCTCGAGAATAGCTGCTCTTTTGGAGTTTTGTCCATGGTCTAATGTTGTTTTGATCTCACAATGTACATACAGTTCAATACGTTAATGGAATTGGCTACTCCTTCCCCACCCCCACAAAAAAAAAAAAAAAAGAAGGCAGCCACTTCTTTTGGGTTTTGATATGATAATGTATTTCCACAGTGATGAGGCAGGAAAAGACATGATCTCATCACCAGAGGAGGCAAATATCGACTATGATGACATCGAGAACAAATCTGATGTGTCTGATAATTTGTCCCGCATGAGCTCTGGATCTGCATCGAGCAATTATATGGGTACCCAATTTCATCCTGTGGAAAGTGTTAGTCGGGTAAGTAACATTGACAGACATATATTGTCATTCCATTAGAGTTTAGGCTCAGTTTAATTATGAAACTTGTGGGAGAAAATTTGTAGTTTTTCCGGCTTTCTTTTCTCAAAATGTTGTAGAAAAACAGGGCATACGGCATTCAATCACAATTTATGATGTGCATAGGACAGATTTTGCAGCCTTCATTATAGTGGAAATGTGAGACAGAGACTTTACTCACCTTTCACATCCACCTGTATTGCCTGCAGGAGACAAGCTTTTCAGGTTCAGGTTCAGGTTCACACGACAGCTTCGATTCAGGGGAAGGCTCCTTCGGTCGAGGGGCATTTTCCCCTCAAAGAAATACAAACAGTGTCACTACCAACCATATTGCAAGGCAAGAATTGGGCTCTCACAACACTAGTTTCAGGTATGATTCTCCTGCAAGATCAGACAAATCATTGAGTTCAAAAGCTTTGCGATCAAGAAACTCTTTCCAGAACGAAGACTCGCACCAAGCTTCAAGGAGATTGATGGGATCACCTCTTTGCAATTTGGGTACCTCTAAGGAACTCACTGAAGCCGTAGAAGTCACAGTGGAGGAGGTAAGAGCCGAGGCTCGAATGTGGGAAAAGAACGCAAAGAGGGTTATGATGGACCTTGAAAATTTGCAGAAAATGCTCTCAGACGAGTTGGAACAAAGGGAGGCTCTTGAAATGGAGCTTTCTCTATCAAAGATAGAGCGTGATGGCCTAAGATTGGAAATTAGAGAACTGAAAGTTTCTTTGGAAGAAATGAATTTGAAGCAAAACACCAAGAATGGTATTGAAAATCTTCAAAAGGAGTTGGAAGAAGAGGTAAAGTTTCTGAACGAGTCAAATTCCAATTTGTCTGTACAGCTACAGAAGACTCAGGAGTCAAACATTGAGCTCGTCTCTGTTCTTCAAGAGATGGAAGAGACCATAGAGAAGCAAAGAAAGGAGATGGCTGATCTGGTGAAGTCAGAAGACAAGCAGGAATGTGAAGAGAATTATAACCCGGAAATGAAACAGCTTGAACCTCTGAATTGCATAGCGAAAACTATTGATGAAGAAAGTATCAATAAGAGAAATCTTGTACTAGAAGTTAAGTCCCTCAGACTGAAGGTGCAGGAGCTCGAGAGAGATTGCCAAGAGTTGACTGATGAGAATCTTCAGCTGTTATTCAAGCTCAAAGAGTCACAAAATCATCACGTATGGGATGCATGTTCTAATGCCCCAGTGAAGGTGATCCTAGAAGATGAGGTATCAGGGATTCAGAGAACAAAACTAGAGTTGAGAATCTATGATCTTGAAAAGGAACTTTCTAAGAAAAATGGAGAATGTTTGAGTCTCAGAGACAGGTGCACTGAAATGGAGGTTCAGCTGCAGACTTTCAGAAACAAGGTGTCTCAGATTGATGCTGAAGTTCATAACTCTCGTGCTGAGACAAATGACGGGGAAATTCGCTTTGCTGACCTGGAACAGCAACTGAAAGATTATAAGACTCAGAGGGAAATTCAGGAGATGCAAGAGACCATAGAGAAGCAGAGGAAAGAGATAGCTGATCTCTTAGTGGGGAAATCAAAAGACAAGCAGGAATGTGAAGAGAGTTGCGATCGGGAAATCAAACTTCATGAACCTTTGAATAGTATAGTGAATAATATTGATGAAGAAAGTATGAGAGAGAGAAATCTTGTACTAGAAATTAAGTCCCTCAAACTGAAGGTGCAGGAGCTCGAGAGAGACTGCCATGAGCTGACTGATGAGAATCTCCAGCTGTTATTCAAGCTCAAAGAGTTGCAAAATCATGGAGTGTGGGATGCATGTTCTAGTGCCTCAGTGAAGGAGATCATAGAGGATGAGGTAGCAGGTTCTCAGAAAACAGAACTAGAGTTGAGAGTCTGTGATCTCAAAAGGGAACTTTCCATGAAAAATGGAGAATATTCAAGTCTCAGAGATAAGTGCACTGAATTGGAGGTTCAGTTGCAGACTTTCAGAGACAAGGTTTCTCAGCTTGATGCTGAAGTTCGTAAATCTCGTGCTGAGACAGATGACTGGGAAATTCGCTTTGCTGAACTAGGACAACAGTTGGAAGATTACAAGAACCAGAGAGAAATTCCAGTAGTTGATGATGATGCCAAGTGTAGCTCCAGTTCAGAGGATTTGGAGATGATGACAGGGACATATTTTGTCACTCAGAATGACCAGCATGAGGCTATATTGAACAAGCTTGTTGACATTAGAAGACTAGTTGAGAGAGAAGATTGCAATAATGAAATCATGGTAGGAGCTGTGGAGGAGAACGCAGATTTGGCTCTTGACCAGCAACTCAGTATTCTGCATGCAACTTTGGAATCTAAGCTGAGAGACATTAGCAGAGAGTTGCTAGATAAGGTTTCAGAGATAAACAAAATTAAGGCTGAAAATGCATTGAATCAAGAAGAGGTCCTGGTCCTGAGAGATCGGGAAAGAGAGTTGGAGACTCTGGTTGCTAAAACCGAAGAGGAGAAGTCCCAGTTGGTCTTGGCCAACAAGGCTCTCAAAGGAAAGTCATCAGAACTAGAACTTGACTGGAGTGCCCTCGAAGATCATTTGTCTGAATTAGAAAGGGAAAACGTGAGCCTCTCTGAGCGGATCTGTGGGCTCGAAGCGCAACTGAGATACTTGACTGATGAAAGGGAAATGAACCGATTGGCATTACAGAGCTCAGAATCTCATTACTTGAAGCTTCAGGACGATGTTCGGGAGCTGGAGTCAGGATTGGAGGCACAGAAGGTTGACCTGAGAGGAAAGTTGAGCGAGCTGCAAAAGCAATTGTTGGAAACTAAGGAAGAATGTGGCTACCTGAGAATCACGAACCAGAAGTTAGAAGCTACTGCTGAAAATGTTATTGAGGAGTGCAGTTCGCTTCAGAAATCGAATGCAAAGTTGAAGGCAGAAAATTTGGAGCTAAACAGGAAATTTATGGTCCTGCAAGCTGATCTTAACGAGTCTGAGGGAGCTTTTGATCGGCTGTCGGCGGAGATCAATGTTTTACGGGAGAAATATGACTTGGTGCTTGAGGAAACTACCCTCAAAGAGAAAGCAATCGAATTGGAATTGGATGCACTTCTCCTTGAGAACAGAAGAATCAATCCAAATCAGGGGGAAACTTTCTTTTCAATATCCGGAAGCAAGTTTGAAAATGAACTCTCTGAACAATCTGAGGCAAAGATTCGTGAGCTTATGGATGAGCTTTCCGTATCCAAACAGAACCAAGATATTCTGATGGCTGACCGAGAAAAGCTGCAGAGCCAGCTAGAAATTTTCAAGTCAAATGAGGCCAAAATCAAGAATCACCTTCGGAGACTTGAGTTGAAGCTCAAACGGTTTGAATATGAGAGGGCACACCATGTCGAAGATATATCAAACCTTGGGGATCAGTTACAGAAAATTGAACTCCTTCAGATTGAAGTGTTGAATCTTAGAAGAATCCTTGAAGAGGCCAAGCTCGAGAATGAGCGTCTCGAAGCTTCACTCCAGGTGCTGCTAGGAGATTACGAGGAAGCAAAGTCCGAGAGAGACTTGTCCGCTGACAAGATCTCTGGAATGGAGATAACTATTAGAGAATTACAGGCCTCCAGAGATAGAAAAATTGCGTTGGAAGAGAGGGTTTTAAGACTGGAGGGTGATTTAGCTGCTCGAGAAGCATTATACGTTGAAGTTGCTGAGCTTAAAAATGAGCTTGCTTGTGTCAGGAGAGCGAATAGTCAATTGCAGAGGACAGTTCAAGAACATGAGAGGAGGGCTCAAGCTCTAGAGGAGGAGCCGAAGCACACCAATGGAACCATAAAGGCTTCCGGAGCACTGCAGCCCTCAATGGTCCGTATGCTGCCCCTGTTACTCTCAGTTACTTTGTATTTATGTTTTCAGAAGCAACTTGCTGAAGACTATAATTGTCTGGCTGCAGCTTCATAGGGAAGAGATGCCGCAAGAAGAGAGCCATGCAGATTTACAGCAAAGACGGGTACTTTAGATATCATCAACTTAGCTGGCTTAAAACTTCAGCTCATTGCTGATAAGCATTTGTTCCTTGATTTCTTCTTCAGAGTGCAGATGGAATGGAAGGAGATCCTTCGCTGAAGATTCGGTCACTTGAAAACGAGCTTGCAGAGGCTCTTGAAGCAAGCAGCACGTACAAAGAGCAGATTAAGAGGTGGGTGGGTGAAAATTTCTATTCATCTGATAAATACTTCAATAATTGCTTGCTGGCGGAAGCAAAAAACCAGAATCTAATCCAAAGTCTAACAGGATTAAAATGGCCCTTTAAGGTTCATTTCTAGTAGGGGTACCATCTGGTTTCTATTCGCACATGGCATCAAGGGGTGGAGTGAGCTGCACTTAGCATGCAGGGCAGTTTTGATAGAAAACTGAATCTAGCGTGTCCTCAAACCGTTTTTCTCAGGGGCTCAAAACTCGATCCAGGAGAGAGAAAAACCATCCTGAAGTCTTTAAAAGTTCGGTTTTAATAGAGGGCACAAGTTCATTTATGGATTCAGTAGATGTTACGGACTCGAACTGGTCTGATTCCTATGAGGTCTTGATCGAAGAGCAAAGCCAAACATGCCCTTTGCTTCTCTTCATAAGAACCATCTGCACTTGCTGTCAGTTCTTGCTCAGATTTCTCAAGCTCTCAACTAGCTGAATTGTATACCCCCCAAAAAAAAAAAGAAGTAAAAATGCTGTTTCTGTTCAGCTTGCTGTCCAGTGGAGCAACTGGTTCCTCGGGCACTTCCGTGAGACCGGCGGAGGACGAGAGCGGAGCTCGAGAGTCGTTGCTCGCAGAGAAAGTGTCGAGCCTGGAGGGCGAGCTGCAAGAATTACGGGAGAGCTACCTCCACATGAGCCTCAAGTATGCCCAGGGGGAAGCTGAGAGGGAGGCGATGGTGATGAGGCTCAAGGCCATGTAAAGGGAACTGATAGCGCCTTCAATTATCTAACTGTGACCCCGGCGACCATTGCACTGTTTTCCTCTCCAGAAACTTCTTACATATTGAATCTCTTTAACATGCCAAATGAGAGTTCATCCCATAGTTTTTAAAACCGGACCGGGCCGGGAACCGGTCAAGGTATGGGTTCATGGGTCGGACCGGTGGTTCAATGGGTTGAATCGCATCTTTAATAAATAATATAATATTATAATTTAATTATGATTTATAATCAAAATAATTAATATAGTTATAATGTTAGTC
>CXYZ01010071.1:920790-932684 GCA_900006705.1 Sonneratia caseolaris | reverse complement strand
ATTGAACCTCCGGTTCGACCCATGAACCTATACCTATACCAGTTCCTTACCCGGTCCGATTTTAAAGACTACCGGTAAAAAGAAATTTATTAAATAATATGTGAGCTCAAATTTGAATATGAATTATTGAGATTATATTACTTTTATTACTTTCATAAATTTCAGGGTTGCAAAAAAATGTAAACAATATTTATTAATGCACCACAGTAAGTTTACTTATAAATTCAAAATTTTATAAATAAATTATTTTTATTTTACACCAAAAATAAACATCACTATATTGTTAAAAAAGAGAGTAAATAATAAATAATAAGTTATATTCCGAATTTGAAATAATAAGGGCTGAAATTATATAGAAAAGTTATGAAAGGGTTAATTCACCTATCCGGATCCATTGTAACCAAACGAGATCCGAATCCCTCAGGTCCTTTATCCCTCATAGGCCTATCCGTCAGTCCAAACATACCCTCACATCTCTCAAAACCCCCGTTTCGGTGGTCATCTGTCGCCAGTTGCCGGTTTCTCCATATACCGTCCCTTCTCGGCTTCTTCTCCCCACGCCTCTCCGTAATGCCTACTGCTTCCTAGCTTCAACACACACACACTCTCTCTCTCTCTCCTCCCTTCCCTCTCGCGTTCCCCTTCCCCCGCTTCGCTTGTGACGGCGCGTGGAATAAGGCGAGGAGGAATGGAGTCGAACGAGTCCTCCTACGTGTCCTCGCCGGAGCTCCAGCCGAAGCGTCCCTCGCCGCAGCCCAAATCTCCCACCTCCGGTCGGTCCTCGCCTCCTTCTCTATCCCTCCCTCTGAACCTGATCTGCTCTCTCTCCTAAGCTTCCTGCGGTCGATAGTATCGGTTCCTGTTCGGATGCTCATTTTCTCGTGCTTGGTTTCTGCTGTCGTGAGTAGAAACATCGGCAATGCGGCATCCCTGAGCTCGCCGACTTGGGATTTCTACTCTGATTTGCTGATAAATTACTCTTTTTGTTGCACTCTAGCATTCGTTGAACGATCTATTTGTTTGTTGAGATTCTTGATGCTAATTATTACTGATGCTGGATTTTGTTTTCCAGCAAATCCAAATGATTACTGATCAGCATTTCCGAAGTAGCTCCTCTTTGAATTGCTTCCTTTGATTTAATGGTGGTCTCTACCAATCACCGGGCAGTTCTTTGTTGGTCTCAACCTGTTGAGTCATCTGTTTCGCTGAGATGCTCATCGCTCTGTTTTTCTAGTCACCGTTAAGGATTACCATTTGAGGTCTCCTCCCTTGATAGTAATTACTCGAATCAAGTGGTGGTCCGCTAATTCGTGACTGATTTGTCATCTGTTTTAGCTGACGTGCTTACTTCTCAGGTTAGGTTTCTTCGATGTTGGTGATTTTTGTTTTTGTTAGAATGCTTCTTTCTTGTGATTTTGTGGATGTGGGTGAATCGTTAAAGATGCAATGGCCATTTCGAGCTCATCATCTTTGAATCTTTCTTCCTTTGACTTTGTAATGGTCTAGTTTTCTCTTGTCTAATCCTGTTGAGGTCTCTGTCTGTTAGTTGTTTTCATGAGGTGTTTATTTGTTTGATGAGGTCTCTATCAGTTCCGGTGAATAAGCTCTGTCACTTTTCACCTTAAGATTGGAATTGACTAGGGGTTTAATCCATACATGTCAATCTTGAATATCTGCTTGTTATTACTGTAATATTTATCAAGTCCTCATTCTCATAGTATCTTCTGTCAGATTCTTTGGAAAAGTCCACGTATATTAGGTTCCTTGTGTCAAATGCTGCAGCGGGATCAGTAATTGGAAAGGGTGGTGCAACCATTACTGACTTTCAGTCACAGTCAGGGGCACGTATTCAGCTCTCGCGCAATAATGAATTTTTCCCTGGGACATCTGACAGAATTATCATGATATCTGGTTCTATTGATGACATCCTCAAGGCAGTGGAGCTAGTGCTCAATAAATTGATTAGTGAGGTAATATATCATTGATTCTGTTGACATACCTATGTGTCATGGAATGTAATACAAGAATTTCTTGTTGCAGATACCCGTTGAAAATGTCAATGATGTTGATCCAAGATCAAAAGTGAGGTTAATAGTTCCAAATAGCTTCTGTGGTGGCATAATTGGCAAGGGAGGAGCCACCATAAAGTACGTGTGTTGCCTCCTTTATTTTATTTTATTTTTTTCATCATAGACTTTTGAAGTTTTCTGCTTTCTATTAAGTAAAGATTTAATCAGAAAATTCCTGTCTCAGTTTTCTATCATTGAAGGGGGCTGTCTGGTCTTTCTGTTTGTTTGGATTGTCATCTGTATGCTCAGCTCTTTGTGCTTACCTTTGTCTGTTCTAGGAAAGAATCAATTTTCCGATATATTTAAAGATCATTTATGCACTTCTCACCATTACCGTCTTTCTCATGGTAAGCAATTAATGATGTGCTGATGCACTAGTATATGATAGGTTATAAGGGTGAAAATATCTTTGTTTTCCACCTTACTGGTGGGGATCCTTAGTTATATTATTTTGATTGTCCTAAAATAAGTTTATGACAAATCATAAAAGTGCAGTTAAGAATTTTATCCATTTAATGGAAAATTCTTTTACGTTTACTGGAAACTTGAACATGGTTCTGGAAAATATATCAAGAGATCCTCATAGTACAACATTTATCTGGACAAGGGGAGAGAAATAACATATGCAAGGAGGAGATGACCTGAGAGAGTCAATAAAAAACACTGTCATAGAGTCAACTTGAAATATTATGCAATCAGCATCCTATGATGGTTCCATTTCATATAACTGAGCAATGTCTTCAGGACAGCTGTACATCATTTATTTAAATCCAGTTCAGGTAAAGCTGGCTGACTGTAGGATCTTTGATGGTTTTCAAAGTTGTTCTGGAGCTGCATTAGTTTTATCACTTCTACTTAAGTACACTTTATCCTCCCTGCCAAAATCTCTATAATGGTAAAGAAAAAGATATGCTGATATTTGCTTTTGATCAGGTCATTCATTGAAGAATCCCAAGCTGCCATCAAAATATCATCTCAGGATAATAATTACTATAGGTTGAATGATAGGCTGGTGACAGTGACTGGAAGATTAGATGAGCAGATGCGGGCGATTGACTTGATTCTCTCAAAGCTGTCAGAAGATCCGCACTATCCTCAGTCTATAAACACCCCATTTTCCTATTCAGGTATGGTTGGACTCGGCGTGTATGAATGCTCTCTCGTTTCTTGTCTTTCTCAATGTGGTAGTCATGGGTTGTCTTTCTGGAAAATCTGAATCATAGTCATGGTTATAATGTGCCCTTGGGGCCTCTGTTGGAGTAGTAATATTATGCTAGTGCTATTTTTATCCTGTGCAATATAGTTTTTCTGCTACAATGGCATCTTCCCAAGGCTGCAATATGATAGGACCTAAACTTGTGCCATTTAGTATTTTGGTAGAGGCGGGGAGTACTGACTACATATTGGCCCAGTCCTACATGCCAATATAATATGGCTTTGCTGCAAATCACTTGTCATTGATGGCAAGATGATAGTAATGCTAGATATTGGCTCAGTCCAACATTCTACTATGATTGTTTGGTACTTGAGATGGAAATTTGATACACTTCATTGCTTTGTAAGTAGTGTACTTGTTCCATTTATCCAATGATATTCCATCCTTCTGAGCCGTCATAATAGTTTGTACTTTTTTGAGGAAAGGAGATCATCTGGTTGGCGCTAGATGTTATGTAGTCAGTTAAGCCAGTTTGTCCTTTGGCAGTCTTATGTATGATATGTCTGCAACTTTCTACTTGATCATTGCAGTTATCTCCTTTGTAAATAAAAAAACTCCAGTACTATAGAGTAATACTGGGCGCATCGTTGAATATATATAACTAAAATTGTATTGACAGTATAATTAATTTGAGCTGAACATGGTTTCAATCAATGCTCAGGTGGTGGAGAGTTGTTCATTTGCAAGAGTGACAGCTTGACTTCATTACTCTATTTATCTTTGTCCCCTGCCCTCCAGGGAATGGGGGTCTCCCACTCACACAATTTGCAAAACATGGGAAGAATAGTCTTCTGGTGTATTAGGCTTCACATTGTAATGGTTATTGGGATAACTTCCTTCCTCATCTTGCTAAAAAGACGTGATTGAGAAATTGAAGTACCAAACTGACCCAAGTCATATCACTTGAAGTAGGTCATAGGGCTGAACAGGGTTCTTGTAATTGAGGGATGATAACTAGCTTGGTCTTTTTGTTTTTGGACTTGTCCTCTGGAGTTTGCTTAGCTTTATTCTTGTTTTGGGGGCTTTTCTAGTTTTGCTTATTATATGGGACTTTTCCATGAACCATTTGATGAGTGGCCTGTTTGACTATTGTACAGTTTGAGCTTTGGTTGTCAATTTAACCAGAAAAAAACAGATTTGCATGATAATTTTCCTCAAATTTATTAATGAATTATGGGTCAATACCTTAAGAAAGAGATAAATTATCCTGCACAATCTAAAAGTGCATTTTGATTAAATAAGTTACACATAGCTGTATATGGATTATAACTGCTGAGGAAACTTTACCTAGTATTTTGTCATGGCTTCTGTGGAATTTATTGGTTAGCCAATTGTTCTGGGACATTGTCGTAGTGCTTCCTAATTTATGCTGTTATGCTGATATATGATTCCTAGTAAGTTATCTTAATTTGAATTTATAGGTGTTTACTTCTCCAGTTTTCATGGTATTCCATATACACATGTGCTTCCTTCTGTTGCAACAGCCGCATATAATACTATGAACTATGGTGGGCCAATTGGAGGTGGAGTGAAATATCCGAATGTTAAGGTTAATTCCATTTCCATTATGGCCATTTTCATGTATCATTCACGCCTTTAATGCTAGGGCAACTTTCATGTGCCAAAAGTCACCAAGTTTATTAAGAGCATCTCTAAGATCACCTTGGTTATGGTCATTGATGGGATGGTGGTGAGCATCTTTCTACCTCTTGAGGATGAGGGAGGAAAAGCTACTTTTTAGTTCTTTGTTGCCCACTGTGGTATGGAGCAGCATACTCCTTAACAATCTAAAAAATAGACGTGTCATGTGTGTGTAGTTTCTTAGCAATGTTTGGACTAAAGTAGTAGTGATTTTAGTTAAAAATGCCTGGAAAAATTTACATCTTTTTGAAGTAACTTTTATCCTGTTATGGACCCCCTAAGGACTCCATGTCTTGCTTTTCTTGTTATCATAGCAAATGTCTGCAGATTTTTCTTCTCAATCTCATCTTGTCCAAGCTAAATGCCTTGGCCATTTTGCTGATTCAAATAATTATTAAAGAAACCAATTTCTCTAATGGTTTGCATCATTGTCGATTAAAATCACGAAATGACTCAATAATGTTCTACAGGAAGATCGAAGCAACTCCATGACTATTGGCATTGCTGATGACCATATTGGTCTAGTTGTTGGCCGAGGTGGAAAGAACATCATGGAGATCAGCCAGGTTATATTACACCATAACTTTCTCTGTTTCATATTTTGTTCTCCAACGGGGCACTGATCCCGGGTGATATGTCCTCCTTGCATGCACAGGCCAGTGGGGCCAGGATAAAGATATCCGACAGAGGTGATTTCATGTCCGGCACGACTGACAGGTAAATGCATGAACTTTCATCGCATAAAACATGGCATCCTCTGTGTATTCCTCCTCATTCGAGCGGAGTGTCTGATTGTTCCCTTCCCTCTGCTCTGCAGGAAAGTCACCATCACGGGTTCACAGGGAGCGATTCGAGCAGCCGAGTCCATGATAAGGCAGAGGGTAGCGTACGCATCAGAGAATTAGCTTTGTTTAACCGTCCAAGTGGGTTCATCTCGTGGGGCCTTTATATATCACTCTTTTGGATCTTCCTGCAATGCACTGCAAATTCTTTGTTTCTTTCTTCTGCACTGCTTTTGATTTCCCGACAGTACATCCCTTTTTGCTCGCTCGGTTGCTCAAGATCCGTCGAGAATGCTGGGAATATGGGTTCGCTTACGAAGGAGAGTGGTGCCGTGGTGGTTCCATAGTCTCATTCCTCGTGGGATAGGATGAACTGCATCTGTTGAGAGAGCTATATAGGTTGATTATCTGAAAACAATTTGTTACTGCAATGTGAATGGGCTTATTTATTTGTTTCTTTTGGAAGGTCGGGTTTCTTTGTCGCTGTTTCAGTGCTTGATTTTGGATACCGAATCTCGATCGATCCCTCATTCGCCGTTCTCCGGCGCTTTCCCGTTGCGCAGCCGTCTTCTCACCAGCCACTGTTTCAAGTAAGTGACTCTCTCTCCGGGATCTCTCATCTCCGTCTCGATCTCATCCTAATCAAGTTTTATCAGTCAAATCTATCTGATTTCTGAATACCGAGACAAATCATAATCAGACACTTCAACAAACTAGCACGTGCTCTTTAATAGCATATCATTAATTTATGTAGGTAATCATAATAAACCATACGGCTGATATTACACTGATATGATCTTTGGTGTAGGCGTACGAGAACATGTTACGCTTACGATCAGAGCTAGCCATTTGCATGCACGCGAAAATCACGAACAACATAGCGGGCGCTTATTCTCGTGGAAGTTCGAAAGTGGGTTCGGTTCGGCTCGTGTTAAGCAGTTCGTGGTTATTGTATCACGCCTTGTTTTTCAAGGGAAATCGCCGTAGCCTCCGCCACCGTATCCTCCTCCATACCCCGAGCCACTGCCGTATCCTGAGCCGCTGCCACTGATACCGCTGCCCCCACCCCCACCTCCACCTCCACCACCGCCTCCACCTCCACCACCGCCTCCGCTTTCACCTCCACCGCTTCCATAGCCACTGCCTCTTCCATACCCTGACCCGTAACCTGAGCCACTTCCCATTACAGAGCTGCCTCCTCCTCCTCCTCCTCCTCCACCGCCACCTCCTCCACCGCCGCTGCTGCCACTGCCCCCGATCCCACCACCAGAGCCAGAGCCATAGCCATGGCCGCTCCCTGACCCATATCCAGAGCCATAACCTCCCTTCCCATACCCACCACCGCCTCCCCCACCTTCACCGCCGCCCCCTCCACCGCCATATCCTCCCACTCCGCTACCATAACCAGAACCACTCCCTGAGCCATACCCCGAGCCATACCCTGGGCTGTATCCCGACCACAATTCGCTCATACTCTCACCACCACCACCACCTCCTCCTCTAACGGCCCTTGGCAACCTTGCTGCCAAGCAAACGTCCGCTAGCAGTAGGACCACCAGAGCACCTTCTATCACCTTAGCCCTCCCCATGCGACCGGAAACCCCTCCTCGAAACTCGGAAGTCTCTGTGTATGGACCAGCCTTCTCACTGAACCCTCGCAGTGTGTGACGAGAAGTCCCACGGGAAGGCCCTCTATTTATAGGGCAAAGCTGGAGCCTTCTCTCTCTCTCTCTCTCAAATGTCCTTAGGCTTTGCTTTTCTCTGGTAACTTCTTCTTCGCCATGAGACCTTTTGGAAGCATATTTTTGATTGGCAAATGTGCCTCTGGGATCATTAGTGGGTATTTGGTGTGGTGGAGCTGGGGAAGGTGGCGTGGCGGTGGTGTCATATTGTATTGGGAGACAATGTTTGATCTTGGATTAATAGGAAATTATATAATACATATATATAATATCATTTCATTCATGATTCATTGTAAATCTATGAGAAAATGCATGGGATTCAAATTCGGTCTTGCAAATAATATATGCATATTAACATCCATGGTGTCGTGCTAACCATGTGATTTGTATAAAAGATATATATGCACCTTGAAGTGGTGCACATAACTCCACAAAAAAAACCAAAACAAAAAACACAATAGTAGTTTTTTTTATTGATATATTTGTTAAGTACAAATTTTAACCAAAATTTTAAATATGGCACAATTTTTCTTGTGTATTGCAATCGGGCATCAACTTTATTTTTGCTTATTAATTTCAGTATGATATCCATTTTTCATCAAATTATCTCACATGATATATTAATTTTATTGGCACCGGTGTGGCACGATACACTTAAAATAACTTGATGGAAAAATGAATGAACATACTAAATTTGATAAAACGGCGTGTGATTGGTGCTTGATTAGAAGACACGAAAAAAATTCATACTAAAATTTAAGAGAAAAGGACCAAAGTTTATGCTTTATTAACATATAATCCCTTTTTAACAATTATTTATAAATTGAATTAATTTTGACTAATTTATATTCGAGTAGGATAAACCATACTTTTTTTTTTCAACACAACATTCAAACCCAGAACTTTATCATGGAGAGGTGTAAATGGTCCATGTCAATAATAATAATAATAATAATCACACATGAATGTCCTTTGTGCGCATATATTTGGTGAATAATTTATGAGATAGTGAATAATTTGATAATGTGCTATGTGGAGCTCTGGAGAGGAACTGATGGCAATCATAAGCAATACATTTCCGCGGTCTGAGGCAATGCTTTCACACTTTCGGACCACTTTTAAGTGCACTAATTACTTTTTATGTGCACTACCACATCCCACATCTCGAACATATTCTAGAAGTATTGCTTGTGGTTTATCGTCTCATTGGTCGCACATCGGAAAAAATGACACTCCAACTCTTAGATCACGACGACTCGGTGCGGGTTCTTCTAGCAATCTGATCTCTTTGCATTGAATAAGGGTCCTTGGGTTGAGTCTTTGAACTGTGAAAATCCGTATCCTAAATAACTTTACCTTTCTGGTCGACACAATTTGGAACATGAACCGATTGGAACCCGTTAGGATCATAAATATAATGCAATAATTGCCCATCAATGATACAACCCTCTCTATGTTCTTGCGTTCCTTCCGATAGTCCATACGAGTTGGGATCCAAAATGAGTAGGTTATAATATTGAAAAGGGTTTTAGATGGTAATATCATCACTGACTCTAAGTGCAAAGAGCATATGCGTGCTCGGTCCTATTAGACTTGAATCGGGATTCTTTACGGTTTGGCTGCTCGACCGCTCAGTGGACCGATTATACACTAAGAAAAGGAGTCCAATGGCTCACAGCGCGCCCACACACACACAGACACTTCTTGGTCGATAGAGCTTGTGCTGACTGGCTAACTGAGTCGCGCCCCAGCACTTTTCCCATGGGAGTGAATTGTCCTAACCATAGTTTTAAAAGCCGGACCGGGCTGGCCGGTTCGACCGGGAACCGGCCACTCACCCGGTCCAGTTCTCACAAAAATCCAATTATAATTTAAATGAGGTCAAATCCAATTGAACCGATGAAAAAAACCGGCAACTTAAAAATAAAAATAAAAATAAAACCCATTATAATATACTTATTTTATTTTACTAGACTTATATTTATATTTTATGTTGAATTTGAGACTAATATTATAATTATATTAATGATTTTGATTATAAATCATAATTAAATTATAATATTATATCAATTTATTGAAATATTATATTATTAATATTATTTATTAAATATACGGTTCAATCCATTAAATCCCCGGTTCGACCCATGACCCATACCTTGACCGGTTCGATTTTAAAAACTATGGTCCTAACCAGTGTGAAAGTGGCTTGTCATGGAACCATTTTACCCCATCCATGTTCTATGTGATTTTCGTCTAATTTAATGCTCATGGCTTTTAGTATTGTACCCCACAATTATTAAAAGAAAAGGAAGTGGTCATTAATATGAACAGATCAGTTAGTGCATCATTCTCAAGTGTCGAAATCCTACTTGTTTTGACAATTTTTTTGACATTTGATTTTCCGATTTTTGTCATTAAATAATATATGCCATAAAGTTTTCAAGCCACAGTCCCATCTCACCAGAATTTGGCTCTAAAATGGTGGGGTCTCCTCGTTCTTCCCATGCTATCCTTCGCCCCCACACGTGTGAGTACTCCCGAGCGTGGCAAGAGGCGGTCTCGCCCTTGGGTGCGCACGACCGATATCCATGGAGCCGGTCCGCCGGTCAAAGTTGAATCTCACCTCTTCCCATCAAGAATCATCTCCAATTTCACGTAAGTCAAACTTCAGATCTTATTATTATTATTATCATTATCATTCTTCCTTTTTAAAGAAAAGAGATATAAAACTAGGGATGGATTCGAGGAGAAGCACGCGGATCATCCGGATTGAGATTGATGAAATTTACACACATATTTTATTGATTTTTGTTGAGATATACGATCCCACATCGATTAAATGAAGAAAACGTTGTGAGCTTATAAAAATGTTGGGTTCCGCCACCTATCAACTTGAGCTTTTAAGTGGAAACGGGTCCGATCTCTTATGGGCTTATAACGAATTGAACATGATATTAGAGCCAGTAGGCTCGCACATCGCCCGACCCGAGTCCAGAAGCCTGGCTTGTGGTTAGTTGATATAAGCCTGAGTACGGAAGAAATTGTCCGACTCGTGACCAGTTGTCTCCCTCGTCCAAGACCGGAAGAAGGATACCCGGCTTGTAAACAGTTACGGGCGGGTGTTGAGATATACAATCCCAAGTACCGCCACCTATCAGCTTGAACTTTTAAGTGGAAACGAACTCAATACCTTATAGACTTACAACAAATTTAACAATTTTATTGACATTCCCATTATGTTATTCAATTTTAATATATTCTCTTATAATAGACTATATTAGCCATTCGTTACTGTGTCTCCTAGCTGTTTCTTTTTTTGCTTTTTTATATAGTGGGGTTGGCGTGAGGATGAACTGCACTTGCAAGCTCAATCATTGCATTATTGTATGTGCTGCTAGCTTGATGGCACCATAACAGTTAGTGCATAGAACATATTATATTTAGCTCTATTATTTATTTATCAAATTCTTGGTTCATATTTCTCCCCCAGGAAGAGAAGGATCCAGTTCCTTTCCAGCTGGTCGATCGATCTCAGTTGGTCGAACTCTCTTCCCTTTGCTGATTAGTTGTTACTATTCGGATTCAACGGATACGATCGAGTTCGCTCGAGTGAGGGATGAGCACTGGGGAGTAGCTTAAGATCGTCTTAGACAATGCAACATCATCAACATTGGCAATAGAGATTGTTGATTCTCTTGGCTTTTCCCAATCATCCATCCCCCAGCTCCAATTAGCATTAAAGTGAATGACTTATTACTTAATATTAATTAATTAAAATTATTAAATACCTTTTTAAAAAAAATAAGATTTTACATTTAAATTTTATAAATAGAAAAATTTTTATAAGTTAATCTAACTTGAATTAAATAAATCTTGATATAATAATTTTTAAATATCATCTAATTCATAGGAAAAGAAAAAAAATAACTTAGTCTTTGGCCGCTTGTAACGGCACTCACACTCGTCATCATAATGACTAGTCCAATCCTTGAGACGAACACCGATGATCCATTTGGCAAGGCCACCTTTGGTCCTACCGTTTCCTGTGTAGACGTGAGATTGGAGAAGGAGCAAACACCGTGAGTTGCTCCTGTGTCTACTACTAGAGGTGGCAGTGTCCATCGGAAACAGACAGTGGACAGGAGAGTAGGCGTAGGCGGCGGCGGGGGCGGCGGCGGCAGAGGAGGTGGACCGAACTGCGGCTGTGATCCAATAGAGAGAGAGGGAAGGGTCCGCCATGGCCAGGGGGAGAGCTTGGAGAAGCGTGGGGCGGTGGTTGGCGATGTTGAGTAGAGCTAGCAGTTCGGCAGCACGAATTTAGTATGGGATGTGGAAGTATGATATGAAGAATTAGACGGACCGAAAATATTAATTTAGATTGAAAATTTTGTTTTAAGGTAGTTTGGGATGATATGAATCATAGTTTTTAAAACCGGACCGGACCGGCCGGTTCGACCGGTTCAACCGGGAACCGGCCACTCCCCCGGTCCGGTTCTCACAAAAA
>CXYZ01010071.1:876628-919128 GCA_900006705.1 Sonneratia caseolaris | reverse complement strand
TTCCCGTGAGACTGTTTGCCGCCCCTGTCCTTCTTCTTCTCTTGATGGGATCTCGCTACCTTGGCTCGCTTGGCACCAAGTGGCATGGCCTTCTTGTGTTCTTTCTGCCGATTGCTCAGACCACCCGTCTATCATATCACAAGAGAAGCAAAAAATCACATGTCAAGAAATGTACGGGTTGAAGCGTAACTCAGCCAGTGATTGGTCTTGCCATTTCATAGAGCATGACAGGATAGAGCTGACAACTTCCCGAATCAGCTCTCTTAGATTTTGCCAAGGACTGTCCGGAGAAACTAAAAGCTCATCTGGTATACGGATATGGAAAGGGAATGACTTTCCGCAGCATCATCGTTGTTCTTTCATTCCATCCTATTCTCAGGTATTTCAACACATAAAAAGGACCATAACAGGAGATGGATTCTCACCGAAAAACAAGCAGAATGACTGCGCTCGAGAAAAATAATGAGTGCTTACCTTTGTCTGCTTTACGGCAGTTCTTTCCTGTTACTTCCCTGTTTCCTCTCTTCCAGCCCTCACGAGTGCCAGCCTTTCCTCTTTGCTTAGCCTCTGTTTCACATGTGCCTATAATTTGGTGTGAACAGGACAGGTCAGAATAAAACTCCTCTCAGGTCGCGCCGATGGAATAAAATAGAGGCCAAGCACGTAGATGTCAATGATACATGACATTATGAAGACGAGAAATATTATAAAAAAACACTTACTTTTGTCGAGATTCTTTTATATATCAGGTTTTAATGTATCTACATAGCTGAAAATGGGAACCTACTTCGAGTTTTGCAGGATTCGACGTGCTTGAAACTTAGTTGACTGGAATCAGGAAACTTAAAACCTTAAGACTTTGCACTTGAACCATTCCCTAACAACCCATGCTTCGTCAACGCGACTTTTGCTCCTTTCTTTGCCTGATCTGTGATCAAAAAGCACCCACCACTCAACATATAGTTTCACATAGGTTTATATCATGCTGCATAAAAATTTTTGACATCATGAGATTCAATATACAGCAGCATGAAAAACAACAAAACTTTAGCTCCTTGATACGTTTGAAGTCTTCATTAGAAAGGATCCCATCTCCCAAGTCAGGGGGGGCCTGACCCAGTTTTGCTCCTGCTAATTTCTTGAGAGCACGAAGACTGGTAACCCCCAGCAATCAGCTGACTATCAAAATCAGAAGCTTTCCTCTTTAGCGTTTTAGTTGTTTTATTTTCAGTTCCATTCTTTGCTGAGCTAGGATGCACATTAGCTTCCTATTGATCCTCCTCGTCACTGTCACTTTCATCATCACCATTCTCCAAATCCCCATTCACATCCTCCTCATCTTCATCAACACCGCCTGCATCACCAACATCCTCATCAGAAGTGGAGTCATCAGCTTCATGTTCATGTAAGCTCCCGTCATTGTCGTCATCATCATCATCATCATCATCAGTAGACAATTCAGTGAATTCATCTTCTGTATACTCATCTTTACTAAGAGCATTATTCTCATCATCGGATCCATCAGACAGAGGCTCATCATGCACACTGTTGATGTCATCATCCAAGCTTCCATCACTGTCAATGTCATCACTCTCACTGCTGTCACCAACATCTTGCCGAAGGAACTCTACACCAGGAACATCTTCAGCAACACTAACTACCATAGGCTTTTGGCCTTGCCTTCGGGTTACTCAGACGGCCCCCCAATCCTTCTTTACAAGCATAGATGGGCAAACCTGTGTAAGGGAGAGATGATATAGTATGAGAGATATACATATCGATCGTGTACAAAATCGTTTATTAGTTGTTTGAAAAGAGGCTCAACTGCATCAGGAGGCACCTAAATCAACAAAACTTTAACATATGAAAGCACACAGAATAGCTTATGATATCTTCTGAAACAGAAATTCTATATCCCCAATTCAAGCAAAGTTGCAAGATCTACCATATCATGACAGGCCTCTAATGCTGCAGCAAGTAAAGCTGTGACTTCTCATTGATGAGGCTGCAGTAACATGCACAATTCTCATAAAACTATTTCAAAAGAAAGGAAAAATACTTGCAGTTTTCCAGTCACATACCTGCGCATACTTCATATAAAAGGATAAAAGTTCAATAAGAATAAATGGTGCAGCCCAATTGCACGTGCAAGTACTTTCAGCATCATCATTTCAACCTGCAGCAAATGTACACTAGGTCAAAAAGAGCAAATATAAAATTTGCAGCCACCTCCCACATTGACAGTTAGAGTTCCAAAAATAAGTTGCACACAGGGAAGAAGAGACTTGAACTATTAGATATACAGCAGAATGCTATTTGAGAAACAGCTGTCAGAAAAAAAAATGCTATTCTTTTCTGCCATTTTATAAAACATTCTCCTCATGAAAGATGGAAGCATCAACCTCAAAGCGTTCATTGCAAGTTTGGAGACGAGAGAAAATCCATCTCTATACAAGTAAGTATATATGTGTATATATATATATTTACAATGCTTTTATTATTAGAAAATTTTTCAATAGCGGAGGCCCAGAAAAAGGAAATTTTCTCTATGTAACCAGAGAATCCTCCACAAGTAAAAACCCTTTCTCTAGGTTGGCATGATAATATTATCACGTTGTACTGGACCAGCCCAATATGATCTGGCTGGCCCTAATTGCCAGCTCTAGCAGAAATAATCTTAAGACCCATAAAAATGCTGCATAGAGCAGTGAAATCCATTAACCATATATTGATGTGTTCTTGCTGTTCTCATGTAGGTGATTGGATTCTGGTTGTGTTGAAGCCTTTTGCAGTGACTGCATTCAACCCTCATTTTAATCCAATGTCCATCCAATGGTCGGTACATTGGCCTAACTGTTCGTACATTTCCATGTCTGTTCAAAAATAGACTCAATGACTTGTACTGATGACGCTTCAATTCTGTTTAAGCAATTCGTTGCCATCAATGTGTCTTGCAAGATGTTGCAGCTGAACTCGCTGCAGAGATCAGGGAGAAAACTCTAAACAAAGGAAAAAGATTGATGGAGCCAATGGCCTGCACTCTGAGCTGTCAAAAGCATGCCTATGAACATGCACAATTTTCCTTTCCTGGTAATGAGATTACTCCTATTGTTTTTTGTTGTTCATTTCAGGAACTTCTATCCGTTTAAGATTGATCAGCAGCTGAGAGATCGAGCTACGTCAAACTAGAGGTTTCTGCTTGCTCCATTCTTTGCATGAATTTCACTATATGTTATGGATTCCTTGAATGATAAGTTGGAATTGTTGTTTACTTTACTGATGTCGCATTGGTGTTCAGGCACAAAAAGTGGAACTGCTGAGAGCAGAAGGTTATGGAATCACTTACATCAGTAGGGAATGAGGTACAAGCGCCTACAAGTCAGAAGGCAGCATTGGAATGGGACATGTTCCCTAGGACTTGAGAGCTCCACTCCTTGAAATCAGGAAGCAACAACTGTTCAAGATCTTCCTATCTTAATGAACAAGAAAGAAGCAGCAATTCTCTGAGGCTCGAAGAAGCAACGTTTTGTTGTACTTGAAAGTCAGTAAAAACTGGGCAAATCTCGGCATCTTTGGCATTGTTACCCATTATCATTAGTAGTGGTGAATGGGAGTGAAAAACAGATTATCGAACTTGAACCTAGGTAAGAGACATGAGGAATTCTTGAAGATGCAGCTGGTTATTTTGTGGTTTTATTGTTTCTTTTGGGTCTGTCGTCCTGTCTCAATTGTTCCTATGCATGACTCAGTAAAACCTGTTTACTTTTGGCACTTTTTACCAATTTCTTTCCTTCTTCACACCATCTGTACTGAATTCAACTGTACTCTTGTCAGCTTACTCCTGTTTTCTGTAAAGTTTGGGAACACTTTCATTGTAACAATGATCAAGTAAATGATTTCACCTACCGATCATGTTTCTGCTATGACATCCGGCTTTGAATTCATCACCTTCTGCCTTCATTGCCATAACACTGTCATCGTGTTTACAGTTTGGTACTGAGCTGCTGTCGGCTCTGCAAGATGAGCTCCTTCCTCAAGATCTTTACTGCAGCTGACTTCGGGATTGTGGCAATGAAGCTTACTCTCCTTACCTTCTTGTAAGGGGCAACCTGAAATTCATACGGAAATTTTTTTATGAAGTTGTTGTCCTTGGAGCTGTTTCTAATACAGTGAAGGAAGAGAAGAGAGCTAGAGCTAGTCGAACCTGGCTTGCTACAAATTGAATTACGTGCTCCTCAGTGAGGTTAGAGCCGGCTGCTCTTACAACATATGCCACTGGTATCTGTCTCGCTTCCTCATCCTCGACCCCGCAAATTCGCCATTTAGTCAGATAAGAGATTGATCCTGTATCAACAGTTCTGATACCTTGGGTTCCAAGGAAAGTTTGAAATGATTTCAAGCTATGAATCTGTAACAGGACAGATAAGTGGTGAGAGATGTAAACTCACGGTATAACTGCAGCATCAAGTATGTCAGGATGGCTCAGTAGTACTGCTTCAAGCTCGGCTGGCGCCACTTGCAGCATAGTAAGCATCCATCGGTTCATTTGCTTACATCTAGCTCAACTTGGACCTTGAACTTTGCTAAAGTTTAGATTTAAGCAGTTCACCTGATAACCATTGTGCTTGATGAGTTCCTTTATCCTATCCACAATGTAGAGGAACCCATGTCCATCAATGTAACCGAGATCGCCAGTCCTCAGCCACCCATCTGATGTGATAGTAGCAGCCGTGGCCTCCTCATTCCAGAGGTGCCGTCTTGTGATCGTCAGACTCCAGAGCCACAGCTCGCCTTCCCTGTTGGGCTGGAGGGCTGAGCCTGTCTTGATATTGACCACCCTGGCCTGAAAGCTTGGGATCAGTGCCCCGCATGAGCCCAAGTGGGCCTTAGCCTGCCGGTCCGAGACAAAGAATGTAGCCGCCCCACAGCTCTCTGTCAGCCTGTAGCCCTGCCGCAGTTCGACCCACGGGAACTTCTCCATGAACTCATCTGTGACCTCCTTGCTCAGCAGGGCTGCCCCTGACCCAACCCGTCTTAGTGATGACAGATCCAGCTTCAGTCTATCAGAGTACTTCACAAGCTCGAGAATCACTAGTGGGACTGCTGGTATGTTGTTGAACCGGTATGCTTTTATTGCATCAAGCATGTCCCGTATCTTGAACTTGGGCATCACGACTGTGGTTATCCCTGGGCAGAAGAGTCCAAGGCCGAAGAAGGCAAGCCCGTAGATGTGGAACAATGAGATGAAGCAGAGGAAGACATCATCTTGAGACGAAGATGCGGCGACTGACCATTTGGGGAGAGTTATTATTATGGATATGAAGTTGCCATGGGTTAGTACTACTCCTTTGCTCATGCCGGTAGTCCCTGAGCAGTAGAGAATGGCTGCAGTGTCGTGTTGGCCCGGCTGAGGTCCATCAAATGGCAAATTATCGGCCAGCTCGGAGCATTCTATCAGTTCTTCCACAGACTCCAAGCTCTCATCCCCGGTTCGGTTCGTGAGAATGGTAGGGACCGCAGTGGGCACCACCTTGTGGACCTCCTCTGGCACGGTGATCACCAGCTTAGCCCTGGAGTCCCGGACCTGCTTGGCTATCTCCAACCCGGTGTTAAGCAGGTTAGCTGTGGTGAGGATGGCACCGACCGAGAACACGGCAAGGCATATGATTGGATACAGGACCAAGTTGGGGGCAAGAACAAAGATGACATCACCCTTCCTAACCTCGAGCGCATGGTGCAGGCCAGCTGCAAGGGCTCGGACCGACCACCAAAGCTGAGCGTAGGTGACCCAGCGGCCTGTAACTGAGTCAATAAGAGCAGTTCAGGACTATTGCGGTCCGTGAGAAGGGAGAGCACATAGGAGGCAGTATCAAGGTTGGGGCTGTAATGGCCCTTGAAGGGTTCAGTCAACTGATGGAGTGAGTGGAAGATTCCACTTGTTGGGTCAAACCCACTTTTGGCATCAGCATTAAGCAAAGGTTCTTCAACTGACATCTTCCTGATTTCTGGGCAATGACTGTGGAAAACCCGAGAAGTCTTTGGTTTCTTGATCAGGTTTTATTCAGGATCGAGGATGAGGGTGTTAATCACCGATGACTTCAGGGCTAGAAGATGTGAAGTTCTGTTGGGAAGAGGACGTACATATGGGATCAGGATTGGCCGGCAGAGGGTGTCGAGACTGAGTCTATGTGGGAATCTTCTGGGCTAGGGAGATTTATAATTTATGATTCATGGGATATGCTCGCAGTAGAAGACAGAAGATTAAACATTTTCCTGATGGAACTAGAAGTCTGCTGCCGCCCTATGGCACAATGGATGTCCTTGCCTCGAGTTTCAATCAATATTTGCGGGCTTGAATAGATATTATGGAGGAAAAACTGACTGATGTACATAAATCAGTAAGAACCAAGCAAGATAAATTTGTTATACATGGAGGAAATCACAGATTTAGAAACAATGGGGCCTCCGCATGATCACTGGCTTCGTCCAGCTTCTCTATCCACGTCTTTCAAACGAATAGGTGACTTGCAAGTATGGAAAACCGTGATGATCCGAGTTCCAGGTACTGATGATGCAGGCATCGGCAGGACAGATCTGAAGATAAACATATCAAGCTCACCTGTAGATTGATCTTGCACCGATAACTGTCCCTGAGTAACAATATTGCAGCTGATTAAGTGGGACATAATCAGGAAACTGCTTAGAATCACCAGAGGAAAGTGGTAATCAATTAGCCTAATCCCCTTCTATAGCATAAATCCATCAGCTTGACGACTACAAATGAAAAAGATTTCCCGTAAAGGCTTCCTCACGCACTATACACAGTTTGAGTCCCCAAGCATCCGATCCAACTTCATGGACTGAGACACATCAGGGGGCACGGATATCACTTCTGAATTTGAAACTTGGAAGGGGGAAGTGGCCTGATAGGAACAAACAATAGAGCCATGTCGATAAGCCGGAAGGTGCTTGAAGCGTAAGAAGATGACTCAGTTGAGCAGAGCAGGAGAGCCTGGATATCCGAGACCAACGCAGGAGCAGCGTGAAGACTTTCCCAGATGCTTTCCCGGACTTCTCCGGGCACTTGTAGCTAATTTCTGCAAATAATAACAACTGCTGATCATGAATCCGAATGAATGACACTGAAATTTCACAACCAATATAGCAATGGTCAATGGTTCAAGGAAAACACCAAACAGGAAGTAAACCAACCAATTAAGAACTATTTCCAGGACTCCCTATCACGTGATCCAAGGAGAACTAAAGGCAGCGGCTGTGGAGTAGCCTCTGTGTCTCTGTTTTTTTTTGGGTGGAGAACTGTGTATACTGTGTGCAGCATCTTCCAAAATGAGAAGCTTGAGTCTGCAAATGTTCCAAGACAAGGGAACCCGTGCAAGAGGCAGATGGAAATGGCAATGAGAATGATCAAATCATAACTCCAAGTGAAGAGATTGTGCTTGAACTAGGAGAATGTGGCATTGACAAAGTTTACTTTCTCTCCTAATTCAGTTCTTTCTTTGTACAATCTCAGTTATTTCTATCTTTGTTGAAATTATCATGTTTTATGCTATGACTAATATTGCTCCATGTCGAGTCATAACATTTCCGCTTTCTGTTTATTTCTACTGGAAATATCTCTTCCCAAGGATTCTAGCCTGAGAAATGCCGATTCCTAGTTTCCCAATTATGAATGTGGCAAATGATCGTCAGATCATAGCCGAGAGGCGTGCTCCCCTTGATCTGAATGCAGACCCCATAAACGAGCCTGGAAAAATAATAAACTCGACCTAAGGTCCTCGCTTGGGCCCAACAGCACCAGCAGTGCTGACGGCAGCAGGGTCAGGTCGCACTGTGAAGCACAGGCCTACATCCAATGGGCCTGTTCCTGAACCTCCTGCGAATCCTCAATTCATGGCTCTTGTCAACGGGTTGCAGGAGCAGTTCTGCAGGTTTGTAGTGGAGAAAGAGCAGCTGAGGCGGAAGACGATCCACCTGCATACCCTGCTTAAAAGGGCTCACATGAGAGCCAACCAGCTGGTAAGGGGGCAATGCGGATCTCAAGAGGAGAATTGAGGAGCAACCGACCTCCTCCCGTTGAATGTTATCCCTGAACACCATGTGTTGTTGGATCTTTTGTCATCCTTTATTCTGCCCTTCCATAGTCGGTTTATTTTCCAGACATAATAGTGAATGCTGACTTGACTTCCTGTATGCAACTTTTGATTCAAATAACCTTCTGTACCACTTCTTTCTTTGATCTGATCGATTTTTGGCTATGAATTGAAAATTGAAAAAAACCCAAGAAGTTGCTGAACCATTCTGCTGAAGCAAAATCAAAATAAGGTTTTGTCACAAACAGATAAATGCTGTAACAAATTTATTTTGTGTCTGCCATCAGGGGAAGAAAATCCATTTTTCTCCTGCCATAAGAGGCGGAATTCACAACTCGCAAACCCTATCCAAAGATGAAGCGAACCTACCAAATAGGAAAACTCATTAACTTAGGAAAAAAAAAGAAAAAAATTATTGTGAAACCTAATTTTAAATGATTCTTTCCTTTTCCTATTTAGCGATTCCTCCATGTAGGTTTCACTTTAGAGATGTTAAATGAACTGGTTTGGCCTAAAATTGATCCATCAAAATTCATAATCAGCTCAAACCATCCCCTAATCGGCCTATAACCGCTCTTATTGAATTGGGGATAATTTTGGGCTGAATATAAGAAATAGATCTGTCAAACCAGAACTGGCCCGAAACGATTGCAAAATAAGTCCAAACTACCAAAAACCTTGCAAATTAACGGTTAGATTTTGTTCAATCAATTTAAAATTTTTAAAAATAAAAAAAATCATTTTAAATATTTTAGAAAAAAAAAGATGAATGGTTCACAGGTTCAACCAATCCACTTATAAATGGTTCTAGACCGATTCATATATATCTAAATAATGACTTGTAACTAGATTAGTCTGTTAAACAAATGGGTCGAATTGTAACTGAGATAAATGGTTTTATATCCACTTTAAACTGACCTAGATCGCCAATATTAACATCTCTATTTCACCTCCTCCTCATATAGAACTTGTTAGTTGTGATTTCATCCTATTATGGTAAGAAAATATGAAGGATTTCATTTTGTAAGCTGGGATTTCAGCCTGCCATGATAATGCCATTCTGATAAAAGACAATAAATCTACCTTTCTGAGTCAATTGGTATGCATTAGAATGAGAGAGCATCATGCCCCAACCAACCTGTGTTTACCTGGCAGCAAATAATAAAATCAAATAATAGTCTATTATAAGAATTTGGTTGAATATCTTAAAATTAAAAATGTCACACAAAAGTTGTGTATTTAAACTAGTGAAATTTTAAAAATTGAAGTTAATAAATGGAACTTATGGAGTTCTTAATAATAAAAATCTGAATTATAATTTATTAATACAAATTAAAGCGATTTCTTAGTAAAAATTTGGGAATTCATAATAAAGCGATACAAAAATTTCTTGTTATTTATATTTAAAGGAGTGAATAAATTGTATAATCAACTTGTTTTTATTCTCATCATATCTGAATTTTGAAAAATAATTAAGATCCACGTAAAAAAACAACTTTACATTTTGATAGACTAATATGGTTCGAACATAAATTAATCAAGGTCCATTATTCTCATATATCTAAAAAAAATTTAATTAGTTTTCACATGAACAATTTAGTTTTTTTTTTCTTATGAAATGATTCTTCCAATTTGGTAGGTTGACTTCATCTTTAGATAGGGTTTGTGAGTTGTGAATTCAGCCTATTATGGCAGGAGAATAAGGAATTTTTTCCCCTTATGGCTGACACAAAATAAATTTGTTATCTATTATGTATAGGAAATGCTCAATTCAATTCCTAGGACTTGTGGGTCTTGTCGTCATTAGCTTATTATGGTAGTAAAATGAAGGATTACATTTTCCTCTTTTGGCAGGTATAACAAAATTTGTTGCTTTATCTCTCAAAATGGGATATGCTCGGATTCAAAACATTGTCTTTCGAGTAAAATGGTTCAATGCAATGGTACCGCTCTCACCTTAATAATGAAGAGACTACATGTTCGATTTATGTCGTGGTAATAGTTTTGCAGCAGAACCTCACTTTGATTCTACTCACACAAAATGGTTCAGAAACTTCATAGGTTGTGCAGTTTTTGATTTGCCCTGTTAAGCAGGGCATAGAGGTGGATTTGGTCTCCCGCCTCAGGTTCTCTTTCTCCATTCCTAACCTGCAGAACTGCTACTGCAGCCCCTTGATGTGAATCATGGATTGGGGATTCGCTGGAGGCTCTGGCCGAACAGGGCCCATCAACGATAACATCTTGTTAACTCGATTAAATCGGTCAACAAGGCCCCGTCGAAATAGCCACGAATCACTTGGTTATAATTTAGACAAAGGGAGGAAAAGACTGGACTGATGAGTCAGTTAACTGATGATGACAAGGGCCTGATAAACTGTCATGGTACACATCTACTCAATAGTTAAAATAAAGATGACAGACGAAGACGATAGATGAGAGCGAAAATTTTAGCCATCTTGAATCTTCTTCTTGAGCTGCTCATTCTCTTTTGTCAGGCTTTGAAGTTGAGACTGGAGGAAATTCCTCCTGGCTTGAAGAAAGAACATATCGAGCTGCAAATTCACCTTGTCCATCGAGATCTTGAGCACTTCCTCCTGCAGATTAGTGACGAACCTGTTGTACTCAGGAGGAAGAAAAGAATCGAGAACAGAAGCATCAAGTATGGATCGGGGCACTGGAGAGCTCTCCTTGAGCTGGAGAGATTCCATTATACAGCACTCCACAGGCGCATGTAGTTGACTTGACTGGTTTGTCTCCGGAGTTGTTGGTGTGGTTTTAGAAGAAGACCATGGACCCTGAGGTGCCTTCATTGAGTTGTCAGAACAGTCGAAAGCCTTTGAGTTCGACTCTGAAACCTTCCTTCCCTTATTCTCAAGTATCGGGGGAGTGTCCACCCTGATGTCAAGAGAAAGAGTCAAATCATGCACCTCTCTCCTGTGGACACCCAACTGAGAAAGGGTCTCTGTAGGGAGGTCAGTGTGAGGAACCGCAACAACTTCAGGAGACGAAAATTCCTGTAGAAACAAGGTTAGCAGATGTAAATATCATTACAAATTTCTGAAACATATCAAACTCAGATCGGACCTTCTCAGTTTTAGAAGCTTCAGCTGCTGTTGCTTTCTCCTCAACCTTTTCTCCAGGAAGAACGTCTTCACCTTCCCATTCCTCCTCGACAAATGGTGCATACCGGTGTCCGAGTGGTGGCCCTATGTTAGTCTTGTGAAAGACCCTGCACAGCACACACAGGTCCTTCGTGCAAAAAGAAAAAAAAATGGTCAAGCTTTTCCATAAAAAGCATATTTTATTCAATTTTTCATCTGTTCACAAAAAAAAAAACCCACAAGTGATATAGATGGCCGAAAAATGCAAATGTGCTTCAAGCTTAGCTGTACCATCATTATAGTGGAAATCCTTTGTATTTGTCCCATGTTTACGGCACTTGAGTCGTCACCTTTCTATTACCGTGTCTATTCAGCTCTTCACCGAAAAACAAAACCACAAGCTTTTCCATCAAAAGCCTAACATTCTCGTCTGATTTACAGGTGAAGCTATATGGAAAACTCACCTTTCTGTCACTGCATCTATTAAGCTCTTCTTCCGTAAGCCTGTACTCATGCATGACCCAATTTGTTCTCTTACCATCACGGGCCTGCTTGTAGTGGTACACAAGGGTCTTCTTCAAGCCAACAGCATGAGTGTCATGCCTGACAACCCGATCGATCCCAGTGGCCTTCCAGTACCCTTCGTTCGTGGACCTAGTTATTCTTCCTCCAGTACTGTATTTGCGATCCACCTCACTAAAGAAGTACCACTCTTGGTCCCGAGTTTTTATGAGGGCCTTGGCTGAAACCATAAAACGACACAAACTTAAGTTCAACTGGAGCAAAATCTTTGCTTCAGTATTCAACTACACATCAAGTTGGCGAGGGTTTCGGCCTAAGGAGGACTAGGAAGGGCGAAATTAATGAAAGGGAGGAAAAAAAATACAGAGGATATCCGACCTGGGAGCTCCCAAGGCTCCATCTTGTAGATGTCCACGCCTGTAATGAAATTGGAGCGGATGGACTTCCCGCAGATTTTGCGCTTGAGGTAATAGACCACCAGCTCCTCATCCGTTGGGTGAAACCTGAACCCCGGAGCCAGCACAGTGACTGATCGTCTGGGAGCATCGGTGGCTTCACGCTCGGACCCTATGATGGTAATAGGTTCAGCGGTAGTCGCAGCATCCATACTGGAAGGAAAGGCTGCAAGCAAGTCGGCAGCAGTGGTAGGCAATGGTGCTGCGGGAGCTGAGGCTTCAGGATCCATCTTCAGGGAGGTCGAGAAGGGAGAAGTAGAAGAGGAGGAGGAGGGTTGGGGCTTTGGCTCAAGAATGAGAATGGTATAGAGGAAAAGGGTGAAAATGGCGGGTTTCTTCCATTGCTAGTTATTTATTTATTTATCTTTCATTTCAAGTTTAAGTTAATCCAACTAATTCAACGTATAAGCACATACATGAATGGTCTCATGGAGCGCCCGTTCATATGATGAGATATCATACTTTTATATTTATCTCGATTGACTTGAATGGTGTAGGTTGGCCATGTTGCTCTAGTTTCAGGGTTTTTGTACCTGGTTGAATTGCATTAGGGCTTGCACTATGTTCTGGGAAGGGTGACAGTATCTTTTATTGTCTTTTTAGACAGAAGTCAAGTATGAAAATATGTCAAAAATCACCGTCTCGGTCAATTTTAACAATTGAAACGTGACTTCTCTAGTACGATCGAAAATGGTATGCTTATTCTCGATCTCCCCAGCTATTGGTTCCATTCAAAATCAATTTTTTGGGCGCAGCAGGAGCTTGCATCTGACTCTCTTTGCGAGGATAATCAATTGGATTGTGTCAGATTTCCTTCCTATTTTGTGCTTGCCATGCATGGATTTATGTGCAAGAGGTGTAATGCTGCATTTACCAAAATTTGCCATTACATAATTTTTTTTTCATGAATTACATGCCTTTTACGCCAAGATTGTTAAAAATACTATAATAAAGAAATATCATAGAGTTTATTTTCAGCTATATATCCACCAGGTTGTACTTACCAAAGCTTGTTGTCCTATTACTATTACTTACAGCTGGATGATAGAACTACCATGAAAGGGTGAGGCAAAGGACAGTAAATGATCCAACAACATCTGATTTTCGGGGACAATATTCGGCGGGAGGAGGTCAGGAGCTCCTCAATTCTCCTCTTGAGATAGTGCGTTCTCCCTGGCCAGCTGCTTGGCTCTCATGTAGGCCCAGTTGAGCGAGGTATAGAGGCAGACCACCTCCCGCCTCAGCTGCTCTGTCTCCATGCCCAACCTGCAGAACCACACTTGCAGCCCATGGATGAAAGTCATGAATTGACGATTCGCAGGTGGTTCAGGAACATGCCTATAGGATGCCGAGATGGGATTCGCAGTGCAGCCTCGCCCCATTGCCATCAGCACTGCTATGCTACTGCTGTAGGGGTAAAGCAAGGACCACATATTGCCATTGCCATCCATCCCAAGGTCCCTGAAGAAGATTCCCGAAGCTTTAGCAAACACAGCACCCTCACTTGCTTCATCTGCCGCCACCCACAGGCCTATGACGTTGCCTTGTAGTGATGCGCTTGCCGGTTGTTGCCATGATGGGGTCTGGCGGTGGAGTCGCTAATGCTCCTGGATGACTGGTCACTGCACTGGCTCTGGGGTTCAGGTTTCACCCAACTGACGAGGAGCTAATGATCTATTACGTGAAGCAAAAAATCTGCCATAAATCCCGTCGCTTCGATTTCTTACAAGTGTGGTCAAGATGGAGCCTTGGGAGTTTCCAGGTTTGAACATCTTCTGTTTTCCCTCTATCTTATTACTTTACCCCTTCCTAGTCCTTTGTCAGGCCAACCTCACAATAACTTGGTTAGTGGGTTCCATTTTTTGTTCTTTTTTTGACAATTCAGAAAGGAAAAGAAAAGGATTTCATGTGCAGATGCAATATTGGAACAAGGATTGGCTCTTGATGACCTTAATTCCTTGTCCTTTGATTTCAGCTAAAGCCCGAGAAATGCCGAGTCTCAATCTCCCAATGATGAATGTCACAAATGTTTGTCATGTCGTAGTCGAGAGGCGTCCTCCACTTGACCTGAATATAGGACCCATGGACGAGCTTGGAAACATAATAAACCCGACTCAGGGTCCTTGCTCGGCCCCAGTAGCAGCAGCAATGTTGATGGCAATAGGGTGACGTCACACCACGAATCCTAGGCTCGCATCCGACAGGCGGAATCCTGAACCTCCTATGAGTACTCAATTCATGGCTTCCATCAGGCGGAAGCAGAAGCAGTTTTGCAGGTTGTGCATGGAGAAAGAGCAGCTGAGGAGGGGGATGGTCCGCCTCTGTACCTGGCCGGCTCAAGAGGGCCAACGTGAGAGCCAACCAGTTGGCCAGGGAGAACGCAGATCACAAGAGGAGAATTGAGGAGCTCTCAACCTCCTCCCGCTGAATATTGTCTCTGAACTTCAGATGTTGTTGGATCATTCACCGTACATTGTCCCCCCCCCCCTTCCATTGTTGGTTTATTTTCCAGTTGTAACAGTGGAACAAGACCTGGCTATCGATGGGGCCTCGCCTTGCCCACCAACTAGCTAGACTTCCCATCCGCATCTTTTGACTCGAGCAAGTTCTCAGTGCCATTTTCATTTCACCTGTTTATTTGATCCAATTGATCTCTTGCTGCAAATCGACAGTCGCAAAGCCTATGTCATTGGATCATTCTGTAAGAGCAGAATCAAAACCATGTCTCCTACGAACAAATGTAAACATCATGAAAACAACAAATGTTTTTTTTTTTTGTTTTAACCCTACAATTTTCCATGTCACCCAAAAAAAAGCTAAATTTCAGGGTTTTTCTGCCAATTTAGGGCTTAACTTCATAGTTGACACATCGATCTGTTTGCACTAGACTTGATTTTTATTCTGCTGATTAAGCGACTTAGGCTTCGAGACAGTTGATCTGCAGCCAGAAATCAACTGGATCAAACAAACGGGTGAAAAGAAGGATTTGCTTGAATTAAAAGGTGCGGATAGGAAGTCTAGCTAGTTGATGGACGAGGCCCCATCAATAGCCATGTCTCATTCACAATTACGAATAGAAAATAAACCGACCGCAGAATGGCGGAACAAAGGACAGTAAACGATACGACAACATCTGATGTTAGTGGGGACAAATATTCAGCGGGAAGTGGCTGGTTGCTCCTCAATTCTCCCCTTGAGATCCGCGTTTTCCATGGCTAGCTGGATCGTCCTCATGTGGGCCCTATTGAGCAGGGCACGGAGGCGGACCGCCTCCCGCCTCAGCTGCTCTTTCTCCATGCCCAGCTGGCAGAACTGCTGCTGCAACCCATTGATGAAAGTCATGAACTGTGGATACACGTGAGGTTCAGGAACAACCCTGCTGGATGCGAGCCCAGGACTCACTGTGCGCCCTCGCCCCCTCGCCATCACCGCTGCTGCTGATGCTGCTGCTGGGGCTAAGCGAGTACGTTGAGCCTGGCTTCTTATATTTCCAGGCTCGTCCACCGGTTCTGCATTCGGATCAAGCGGAGCACGCCTCTTGACCATGGCCTGGCGATCATTTGCGGCACTCATCCTCAAGAAACCGGGACTTGGCATTTCTTGGGCTAGGTTCCTAGGAAAGAGATATTTCCTGTAAAAACAACCAGATAGTGGACTTGTTATGCTTCGTAGCAGTCCCATTCACCCCCCTTTTATAGTGAAGATGCGGAACAGTATTGCCATAAACGTAATAAATCCACAAACCATGTCAATTCGAGCCTGGAGGCAAATTCATATAGAAAATTTCCATGACCCTGCTACAAAATGACACCGTTGATGTTTTTCATTTTTCTTTATCAAGATGAGCCGTAACATAAAACCCAACGGTTTCAAAGGACAGGATTTTTTATCTTACGGTTAAGATGCAGAGCAACATTACCAGTGGTCAGTGCCATATTCTCCTAGCTCAGAGGCAACCTCCTCAATGCCATATTCTGCTAGCTCAGGAACAAGCTCCTCTCTTGGAGTTCCACTATACGATCATTTTTATTGCCATTTTCCGTCTGCCCCATGCGCGGGTTCTCTTCTCTTGGAACTTTTTCGGACTCGAGCTTCTCCTTATTGAAGGTGCTGCACATGTACGATACACGGTTCTCCTTCTCCACCAACAGAAAACAGAGATGGAGAGGCTATTGTTCAGCCAGTGTCCTTAGTTGCACTTAGATCACGAAGAGGAGTGCAAGATGAAAGAAACTTTGAAGTTTTGCTGACACACCTCTTCAATGCATGTCCTTTCAAGCTCTTGCTTGGGGGAGCCAACGCCGAAGCATGACCCGGTCGATCATGCAAAATTTGGGCTTGCATCCACTATAACATATGAGAGTTCGTTTCAGTCCAATGAGCTGTTGCTCGTGCTTGATCACCTGCTCCTTCCCAATGGTCTTGCAGAAGCCCTTCGCAGCTGAAAATGAGCAACTGAACATCTAAAAAGACCGGCTTGTTATGGGCTTTATCCTGATACGACAAATATATAAGTGTATATATATATGTTTGTACTCATACAGGTAGACATACAAAATGTAAGGTAGAGGGACAGATGAAAAGAAAATTTTCAACAACCAACCTAGGAGATTCCAAAGGCTGAATCCTGCAGATTCCTGGGCTGGCAGAGTGACACCAACCAGAGAAAAGGGTTTTTCCAAGAGGTTAAACTTATGGAGTTCGTCATCGGCTGAGTGAAATCTTTAATACCTGGCACCTCCACTGCCTCCCATTTGCAGGTACGATGGAGTGGGTTTTTCTTGATTGCCACCATTACCACTCCACTTGTATTTGCAGGAACTATATGACTTTGTGTTTGGCATGTGCCACCATCACGACTTGCAGGTGGTTGGAGCAGTGATTGCTAGAGTAGCTTCCAGGATTGAGTCTTGAAGATGTGCGAAAAATGGTTGGACGCCCTGCAGCCTTCACAAGACTTCTGCGCAGTACGTTAGTTTCAGGTGGGCTGGTTCAACAGATTAAGGGAGCTGTTCGGATGCCATCATGAGTACAATCAAAGATACGTTTTTTTTTGCCGCTAAGTGAATGAAGTCTAGTGATTGCTAGTTGAGGTCTCCCTACTCGAAGAAGTTAGAAACGGAAATGGATTGGAAAATTGATTAATGATGTCCTATCCATGCCTTAATGCTATGAGTCCTGCGGATTACAAGTAAAGCCATTGAAAAGGGATTTCCGTCCGCTCTATCTGTGGGCGATACTGAGCGCCCCCAGGCCAGTGGCGATCTCCCCTCGTCTATGAGATTCCTACTGTGATACTCGATTTTTTTGTTGGAAACATCGATTTTTTCGACAGCACACCAAAAAATTCTAAAAATTAAATTTCTCAGAAATTCATTGCCGATGTACTAGAATTAGAGCTGGTAAATCGGGCCGGCCCACTTATCATGCCGGGTCAGCACGGCCCAATGTACATCACCCAATAAGACATTGACTCAATAATGACATGTCTAAGCACGGCCCAAATACACATCCAGCCACCTGGCCTGGCTCACTAAAAACTTTCGTTATGAATTTTTTTTAAAAAATAATTTTAAATAATTATTAGAAATTCAACTCAACTTAATTAGCACATTTTTGTCCTCTTTATACCATCTAAATCTCATTAGTATGACCAAAATACATTACATGTAGTTTAAGAGTATTACTTTTTATTTTAATGTAAATACATTTTTAAAAAATAAAATTTTAATATTTGGACTGCCAACCGACAATAGGCTGCCCGATAAGCCTTGGCCCAAGCACTAACTTACCGTACCGGGCCAAAAATTTCCAACTCTAACTAGAATGTGATGATCATATTAAGGTACTCAAAAGGCCATACAAGAAGAAACACAACTCTCTAACGTATTCCCACAAAAAAAAAGACTGGTTGTACATACTTTTCATAAGAATTTTTTTAAGTATGAAATGACCCAATACGGAACTAGATGGGCTCGAGTTAAATGCAAAAGTGTTTTGTATCTGACCCGTGTAATTCATTTAAATGAACGTCTATTAAGACGAGTTGAATATATATAACTTAATAAGACATGATTAAATTCATTTTTTATTTAAATGTGTATTGAACTTATTTGTTCATATAACATGTTTAAGTGATTATTTACCGTACTTATCGTGTTAATTGTGTACAATGTAAACTGCACGTTTATACACACTTTAGTTATATGGTTGAATGAGTCATGTTATGTCGACGTGCAATTCAAGCTTGTCATATTTCAACCCAGGTGTTTACATCNAAACTTTCGTTATGAATTTTTTTTAAAAAATAATTTTAAATAATTATTAGAAATTCAACTCAACTTAATTAGCACATTTTTGTCCTCTTTATACCATCTAAATCTCATTAGTATGACCAAAATACATTACATGTAGTTTAAGAGTATTACTTTTTATTTTAATGTAAATACATTTTTAAAAAATAAAATTTTAATATTTGGACTGCCAACCGACAATAGGCTGCCCGATAAGCCTTGGCCCAAGCACTAACTTACCGTACCGGGCCAAAAATTTCCAACTCTAACTAGAATGTGATGATCATATTAAGGTACTCAAAAGGCCATACAAGAAGAAACACAACTCTCTAACGTATTCCCACAAAAAAAAAGACTGGTTGTACATACTTTTCATAAGAATTTTTTTAAGTATGAAATGACCCAATACGGAACTAGATGGGCTCGAGTTAAATGCAAAAGTGTTTTGTATCTGACCCGTGTAATTCATTTAAATGAACGTCTATTAAGACGAGTTGAATATATATAACTTAATAAGACATGATTAAATTCATTTTTTATTTAAATGTGTATTGAACTTATTTGTTCATATAACATGTTTAAGTGATTATTTACCGTACTTATCGTGTTAATTGTGTACAATGTAAACTGCACGTTTATACACACTTTAGTTATATGGTTGAATGAGTCATGTTATGTCGACGTGCAATTCAAGCTTGTCATATTTCAACCCAGGTGTTTACATCCCATACCGTTTAATTAATGGACCATGTATGAGTTAAGGATTTTTTGACACGTACCCATTTAGATGCGATACAACACGATAAAGATTGCTGGGTCTAATTGGTTTACTTGTGGCTTAAAATTGAATTACAATTCCTATAACAAAAATTAAATATTAAGAATAACAATTTTGGTATGTGCAGCCTGGGGGATACTACCCTTTTATATCTGACAGCTGCCTCAATAGAAATGGCAAATTTTTTTTATTTATGACATTTCCCTTATTATGATAAAATTTATGGAATGACAAATTTTGGTAAGTACAGTACTACAATACATGAACTCTTTTTTTTTTCTGGCTGAGTAGTACACTTCTTGTACGTAAATCCCAGTATGGCATGCACATAATGTGGATTTATATCTAATACATGGATTTTGTCTTTCAATCAATTCAATAATAAAAAAATATTGAATAAGATTCTTGAAGAAAAAAAAAGAATCAATGCAACGGTTAAATCATATGACATGCCGATATAATATAATCGTTCAATAAAAAAATTAATCTAATCATAAAAATAAATAAAAAATTAAAAGATGGTAGAGATTAAATTTAAGAAAAAACAAACTAAATATATACCGGCAAGATGTAACCGTGTCATATCTTATGACTAGGTTGTGACGTTATTTCTATTGCTTGTAAAAGTCATCAGGCTAATGAACCGTCCGAAGGTTAAATATCATGATAATGGTTTAACTTCCGAGCTTTAAAGCGATTGGCCCTATCAGTGCGCCGACAAATCTATCCAAGCGTCAATATACCATATTGGGTCCGTACATACAGAAGAGTTGCAAGCTCTAATTCAATCAAACCAGGTACCATTGACCTTAGGCCCGATCTCCTTGTCCTCCCCACCCTGAGGTTCCTGAAAATGGTCTCCCAAACTTCGATTCCTAGAGCTTCCCAAGCCACAGACGCCGCTAATGGGATTGTGGCCTCTCTGACCAATATGAATGCTCCTGCTGCAACCAACGCCGCCACGGCGGGCTCCGGCGGTGGAGTCGTCAATACTACTCGAAAGTCGATCTTTGCTTTGCCTCCAGGGTTGAGGTTTCAGCCGACTGACGTGGAGTTGTTGCTCTATTACCTAAAGCGTAAAATCTATGGGAAATCACTCCGCCTCAATGCCATCGCAATTGTGGACATCTACAAGACCGAGCCTTGGGAGCTCCCAGGTTGTGCATCTCCCCTTTTCTTCTTTTCACTTGTTTTTCCCTTTGTCCAACCTCTCCATGACTTCGGTTGGGTCGTCGATCTTCTCAAGGTATCATTAAGTGGTTCGTCTTTCTCACATATTAGGATGTTTGTGAGCAATTTCTTGCTGAAAACTTGCAGTGTCGCTCTACAGTGGCATCACTGAAATAAGGATTTGCTCTCAGCGACCTGATTTCTGTATTTTTTGTGGTTTCAGCTAAAGCCCAAATAAAAACTCACGCCCAAGAGTGGTACTTCTTTAATGCTGTTGACTGCAATCCCACAGACGGGGTAAGAATGGATAGGTCCACAAACAAAGGTCACTGGAAGGCCACTGGGAACGATCGTGTTGTCAAGTATGACGATCGTATCGTTGGCTTGAAGAAGACCCTCATTTTCTACCGTGGTCCAACCCATGACGGGATGCGAACGAACTGGGTCATGCATGAGTACAGGCTTGCAGAAGAAGAGCTTAATAAATGTGGTGTTTGGAAGGTGAGTTCTCCGTGTAGCTTGACTTGTAATTTCAAATTGAATACGGTGTAGTGCTTTGGTATGCTTAAGAGCTTAACGAGTTCAATTTCAGTCAGTGAAGATCAGCAGTGTTGAGCTTGCGAAGCATTATCGAGTTTCTAGGCAAATTACGTCGCTTGCATTCTTCTGATGCATGTTGGACTGTCGATCCAATTTCTTGAAATATGCTTTCTGATGAAAAAGGAAAATCTAAACGGATTCCTGTTTAAATTCTGTGCAAAGGACCTGTATGTTCTGTGTAAACTCCTCTACCAGTCTGACACCAGCTCACCAGTCGAGCACCCATATGTCGTGGAGGACGAGGATGATGCAGGCGAAGCTCTTCTCGGAGAAGTGATCGAAGAGGAGGCGGCAACAGCTGCAACATTTAAGCCTGAGCAGGTTAGATGTTAGTTCTATATAGAATAAACTTACCCTCTCATCCCTAACATTTTATTTAACCAATAAAAAATCCTACTTGGCTACCGATGTGTCACTGGACATGTCGGATATCATGTCAGAAAAATTAACAGTGTTTGACTTATGTATTAAATTGATTTACTCATTATGACTGCAAAAAGTCAACATGAACCGAAGTGTCAGCAATACTATCGCTGTCCATAACGGAAGAGACTAATTGCATCAAACACGAGGGGGCGAGTCTGTGGATGGGCTTACTGTTTTATATACTATGGATCTTCTAGAGACTTTTTATGATCGATCAACCTCAATTTTGCAGGAATCGCCGCCATATCCCGAGGATGCTGCCCCCAACATCAGAGGCCAGTTGCCTGCTAGGGTGAGAGGCTTGGATGTGTCTCCTGCTGCTGTCGATAACAAGAGGAGGAAGACTGTGCACCTGGATTGAGAAGCTCTACTATAGACTTCCAATCATTTTCATCATCATCAGAAACTGGGGATATGCTGTTATTGCATCTTTAGTGAGATTAGATAATATCAATAAGAAACTAATTGTTGGTGATATTCTCATTTGAGGATTTGAGTTGAGAGAGTTTTCTCTCTGGATGATACAAATTAAGGACAGTCAATTGTTACTCTCTTTTCTTGTGTTCATATTTTTCGTATTATGCTTTTTTTTTTAAATTTATTAAAGCAGAAAAATCATTTAACTTATGATATCACTATATAAGCATAGAATAAATACATCATCATCATCTTCTTCTTCTTCTTGAAGAAATCCATTTTCTGAAATTATAATAAAAGTCTTCTATATTTACTTTTTCAATATTTGAATCTTATATGTTTTAAGATGATTTTTTTGTATTGTATAATTTTATTTTGCAATGTATGGAGTCATAATTTTAAAGGTCTACGACATGTCACATTGATGCGGTGTGATACATCAGAAAATTTTTTATCATATCATCATATCACGTCAGCTAAATTTTGTTATGCCAGAATGACACATCAGCAATTTCTTACCACGTACGTTGTTATATCACGATAGTAGACAGTAGCTACATATGTGAATCATTAAAATTATGACTCAAATATGTTACAAAATTGAAAGAATTATTTGAAAATGTATAGTAAGCGGATGAAGTAAAAAAAAAAAAAGAGAAGAAGATGAACATATGAGGCTAATGGTGTAATTATCTCATTTTCCAACACATTTTTTTAGCTGGCTTGGGTGTTGCTCCCAATTCACAAATTGAGTGTCTCACAAAGATTCTATTCTTATTCATATACCAAAGTTCATGAAATATTAGATTTTACTAATTATTTCGAGGATCCACTCATACTATGCTGTTGCATGCCCACCAGAGAATTTAGAGACGTACAATTGCATATGTGCCAGCCAATTAACATCTATACTTGGTCTATCATGTCATCATAAGCATAAAACCCCCCAAGGTTTAGGATGATGTCGAGCTACTCCATTACCATCGTGATATACCAACAGCTTTCGGTCTCGACTTTTCAGCATAAACACATGTGCAAAACTTGGACGTAAATTCAGTGGATGCAAGAGGCGGAGGATACACGACTGCATCGAGCACTTTAGTGGCGAAATCAGACACAGTATCTGAATTTCAGATTTGTATGTATACATATATATATATATAATCTATTTTCCGAGTAGTTATTCATACAAATATAAATTAGGATACTTACGATTGACGGAATTCATTACAGCAACGCTATCACCATCAGCCTCTAGCCTTTTCTATGATACTCTCGTGAACGGAAATTCCCGTTTGAGGCTGAAGGATGGAGAGGAGAAGAACGGAGGAAATTCAGCAGCAGTTCGAATTCCACTTTACCTCTCGTGAACTGTAGATGTTCGATCAAAAAACCTAAAGGGATCAGAACGCACCCGCCCACCATCAACAGTACCTTCGGTTCATACAGAGTCGGGTCTTGTTGCCATGAAAAGAAAGATGGTTTCCAAGGAAGAGAGGAGAGACTGTCAAATCCTCTTTGAGACCACATGTTTTCTCCATCAGCGTTGTCATATGGCCAAATGCAACCTGAAGATGGCGATGGCGATGGCTCACGTCCGGGTAAATGCCGGAGCAGCGTAAGCCAGAAAGGACACTATCATAAGCCATTCAATAATATATCCTGAAAGGCGACGTTCAACTGTCCAATTAGCCATCTCTTGGTGAAGAAGATCATAAATTCGAAAAGAATTCCAGTACCCTTCGAGTCATCTTATCGTATCTGGTAATATGGGAACTAACAAAAGTTCTCATCGTGATCCCAAGAAAAGTGTGTATACATATGTATGTATGTATGTATGTGTGTATGTGTGCCCCTCCAGCTTGAAACTGTTCCATGGAAGGCTACTTCAACAAAGCAAAGCCTCTTTAATTGATCAAAAGGAGTGGTCGGTGCAGCATTAAAGCTGGGCCTGTGAAAGGGACCGGTACGCACTAGGTTTCACTGGATCTGTTGTGGATCGGAGCTAATCATGTCTAAACCAGTAAAGGCTCAGATGGGTGGAAAGAAGATCCAGATAGAACGAGACCTGGGGGCGAAATCTAGATAACTTTAAAAAATTGAAAAAATTAGTTAAATTCATATATAAAGTTACGGGATTTCTCAAATTTATGAATGTGATTATTTTCATATGCCTTGAAATTCCACCTATGATGAAGAGATTTTGAGATTGATACCCAATGGGACTCTCCTCTATCCCTTATTGCCCTCTTCCTCATTTCCTTTCTAAAGTGCAAATCTTCTCTATAATTGAAGCAGAAAACAAAAGGGAAGAAGACCCCACTTTCAATTGGTTCCACTCCTAGTTTTCCATTGACTTCATGGGGTGTGCCATCTTCCCTCCATGTGAAGGATGGTGTTTCCTTCTGAAGATTTTGATCCAGAGAGGCAAATAGACAAACGCGAACAGTTTTAATGAATCTAAACCTGTATAATAAGGTATTAAAATGAACAAGTTTAAATTCAAATATTGTAAATGAGAAATATTAATTATTCTAAGTAATTTATACTTTACTAGAATTATCCATTAATAGAAGTTTATTAGAATTTTATATACTGAATGATGATAACAAGTTTTTAGTTTAAAAGCCGACAAATGCACGAGTGGTCATGTCAATTCCATTCTTTGTGCCCTTTTTTTTTCCACGTCATTATCATGATCGCAAATGTGTCCTGTACATGGGTTAGATCTCGACTTACAGTTGATGCTGATTGCAGCATCGGTCGACAGTCCGGTGCTGATTTTGACTCACCACCACACCCAAACACGGACACATCCACGAAAGCAGACGTTCCATCATCATTAATTCGTGAAGTCATAATGCTTACTTTCGGAATATTTTTTTTAAATGTATAAGTGTAATTCATTTATTAGTATCTATATAACGATCTTCGTTATATAATATTCCGTCCAAATGCCAATGCTTTTAGGGTTGAATAACTAAATCATTCAATAATTGGCCAAATTCAAATTGAGGATCAATAATTACACTCAGGGAAAGATTTCCTAAATTGCCATGAGGCTCACATAAATGAGCTCTAAGTCAATATCAGACCTCAACATTAATGAAATCGGAAAAAAAATCTCAACACTAATATATATATATTTTCCCTTACCATCATGAGATCATGAAGTATACTCGACTCGAAATATATGTGACATATTTCGTCACGGGGATGGGGGCATGCAGAGACATCAATCTCGACGACAACCGAAGGTAATTTTCCGAAACTTGGGACACGATGAGTTTTCAAACCCTTCGGTACGGTGCTCCAAGTCTGAGACCCTTTTGCCGCTAAAAGGGGTGAAGCCCATTGGAGGAATTGGAATGTCGGAAGGGTCCATTCTGGGCGGCGGGTGGTGCCACTGGGGCAGCTGGCCGGCCAGTAACAGCGTCTGAAGCAGAGGCCCAGCCTCCAGCACTGCCTGCAAGAGCTTCCCTTTCTCAGGCAACGGCTTCTTCTTCTTCTCCATTTCCCGTGCGGCTTCTTCTGCCAGTGAAGAAAGAGAAGAGCAGGACGAAGATGCTGGTGATGATTGAGAGTCTTGTATGGCGGCTTCGTCTTCAGCAGGGATGGAGATTTTGGAGGCCTTGTCTGAGAGGAGAAAGCGGTATTTGCAGAGAGCTTCATCCCTCTCTTTCATGGCTACCCCCAGGAGGTACCTGAGATGGCTGAGCTCCAAGTCTCTCGATGCGATCTCTTCATTTGCGAACTCAACTGTCTTCTCCAGCTCTAGGGTCGTGGATAGGAGAGCTTGTTCCAGCTCTTCCCTGCTCTGCAAGAGTCAAAAAACCAAATCGAGGAACTAAGGTCCCACCCCGAGCTCCATAAGTAAAGGTGTTGCTCATTCAGAGGTTAACAAGATTTCTGTTCTCTTGCAGCATACAGAAAACTTTTTGCCACATTGCTCTTTAAAAGAACTGTTTTTCTTTTCCAAAACAGAAACCTAAAACGAAAATATGCTTTCCCATCACGGCAGCAACTAAAACCTGCTTCCAGGGTTCCATACTTAGAAATGAATGTACTGAGATCGAAAAAGGGAAGACTGGCTTCCAGAATGATTTGAATCGAACAAGTGGAAGAAAGATCAGATTTACATGATACCTCTTCTGAATAGGAAGGCAAGTACTCCCTGCTGAGAGGGCAGTATAATTGTTCCTCCATTGATGAAGTGTCTCCCAGGAAATTGAAAGGGAAATGGAGTACTACAATATCAGTTTGGTCTCATCCTATTTATAGCCATTGGAGGGAGGCAGTGCCCCAACGCTGAAAATAGAATGTCACAATAGAAAATTAGAAAAAAGTATCTTTAGAAAATAAGAAAATTATATACAACAACTTATAAATTTACACGGTTTATATATATATATAAAATCAAATTCTTATAAGCTCCGTACAAAATTTAACAGTCAACTCATTATTATTTGGTTTCTTTTTCATACCAAACCAGGTGGGGAAATTAATTAAAATAATTTAATTTTTTTAATAAAATCTTTTATTTGACTCTTGCAAAGTAAATAAAATTTACATTAAAAGAATTTTACTATTAGTAAACTAATATGATTCGAGTCTAAATTAATCAAGATTTATTAGAGTTTTAAGTTTTAAACCGATTGTATTCAAAAGAGAAAAAAAAGAAGGAAAAGGCCCAGTAGTCGGGCAAAGTAGACCATTTTGCACATCGATACTTTCGTGGAAGAAGTGCCCAGCGAGCAACTTTCCATGATCATCAATATGGAGCTCAATGAAATAGTAAATCACGAACTCAAAAGTTTGACGAAACTAAACAACGAATGTTAGATCAATAGACCCAATTAGTTGCATGTACGAAACACGAGACTCGATCTGCAAATCCTCATCAACATGAATTCACGCGCCGGGCATCCAACCTCCGACGCCATGATATCACCGGCTTTGTTGCTTCCCAGAAACGGAACGGACTGAATATGGCGCCACCAATGTATATCGAAGCACAAGGTCCGACATGAGTAACATGTCTAAACAGATCGATGAAGACAAAACGGGCTACTAAGCCCACCGTTTTAATTGCAGATTTGCAGCTGTCCTGTTGACTCGAATGACCAGCGTGCCCGCTTGTGCATAGCAGCAGTGCTTTTTGACTCCTGCAAAAGGCAAACTCGTACACGCATGGAAAATACAAATAAAAGTGGTATCGATATAAGTTGACCGAAATTATTCAACGTCAAATAAGAGAACGGTTGTTTTTCCTTCCCTGTCTCGTTAATTAATTGAGTGAGTGAAAAAGGAGTTGAGCAAATGGAAGTTTTCTTACCAATGTTGCTACAAAGGGTGTTAAGGTATGAAGAATTTCATATCTATTATTATTATGAAGGTAAATATTGATGTATAAAGAATTTTATATCAAAATTTGAATGAAAAGATCATAGAATATAAGAGATTTAGTATTACTATCATATTAGATTAAACTTTTTTTGTCGATCGCTCTTATAAATTCAGTTAAAATTATACATGATATTATAGCAAATTATTAACTTATACATTTTGTAATAAGAAATAAACTTATACGTTTGGTTGTGGAAAAAAACATAAGGAGAATAAAACAATAAATTCTGATTGTGGTCGGTACATGAAGAGATGTGAACATGAAAGTATTGAGATTCTCATTAAATTTTAAGTTTAAACGTGGTGAATTAAAAAAAAAGTATATAATTTTATAAATTTTATACTAGGTATGATGAGGATATGTTTACCTCGGTGAGACAAAAATTGTTCCCTTTGGTCAAGCGGAATAACTATTTTGAGTACGTTGGCCACGAGTAGATTATTTGTATAGTTATAATTTGTAATGGTGCATTGCTATTATCGACGACATAATAACTAATAATTTATATGTTCGATTATTGTAGTAAAACCCTTATGACCCTTTTGTTCTCCCCTCTTTTCATCTCAACGTAAACTCATAGTCTAAATGGTAATAAAATATATTATATATATATATATATTTTGCATGTTTTTGGAGATTTAAAGGAAGGAAGGAAGGAACGGAGAACGAGCATCACGACCTTCGGGGCATCATCTTATGTTATCTTTCTTCCTCTCGTGCATGTGATGGAGCGATCGATGTCAGGGGTCCACTGCACGTCCAATTCATGTCACTTTGGTGCTCCGAACGCGTCAAGAATCTCGGAAATTTCACATGCCACATGTGGGGACACGATCACTAGCGGTGACACGTAGACCCTTTTCTTATGGCAAATGTGGTTAGAGACTAAACCGATAATCAGCATCAACACGGTCTTACGGAAAGGTTAGTTCCGAAATACATGTCGATGAGCGCATTTTTTTCTAATCCCCGTGCCTTTTAAGAGCAGTGAGAACTGTANCGTGTCGATGAGCGCATTTTTTTTCTAATCCCCCGTGCCTTTTAAGAGCAGTGAGAACTGTATAAGTTTATGCAACGAATCATATGGAGAATGGTAGGAATATGGAGAGTGAAGAATGCAGAATCACACCCACTGTGGGCGTGGTCGAGTGGTTCGGCACTCATCATCCCAATCACTTGCAGCGGGAGCTCTTAATCCCTTAAATGGACCAACACGGGACGATCCAGATTAGTCAGCTNTTACTTGCAGCGGGAGCTCTTAATCCCTTAAATTGACCAACACGGGACGATCCAGATTAGTCAGCTGGACAAAGTCCATCTGGATACCCAAGCAAAGCCCAGCCCAATACACTATTGAATCGATGAGCCCCTGATGCAGGCAAAATGCTATGAGGCTGGGCCCAAAATGACCATTCTGGGCATGATTTTTGTATCGAAAGACAAGAGATAGTCGTAGAATCACATTCAAGATAGACCAGGAACTCTCTCGTCAGCGGACCATGGAAAGGATATGGTATTTATTCTTCCCCCACCAATCAAACAAACTTCTTAATGCAATTCCTCCTCTCTCATCCTGTCTCCTCATTCTCATTCGCCTAAACTCGATCGCTCTGTATTCGCGTCAGTAAAAGAGCCCGATTCCTCTGTTTCCTAGACAGTACGAGGGTAGCTATTCATCGCATTTAGTTCAAGAATCTCATTCTCCCGTTTCCACTAATGAAAGAAATCTTGTGCACGAGATGAGAAAAGCTGAGAGCTTTTGTCCATTCTCAGGGGTGTCCATGGGGGGAGGAGAAGGAACAAAGAATCTCTCCACCCGACAACTCAAGGTAGGAATGCGAGCAAATTGGGTTAGAAAGAGCCTCTGCAATCACGTAAGGTACGAATGTAAGCGATCGAGAGAGAGAGAGAGAGAGAGAGAAGAGGGTTTGTCCTCTTCCACTTCCATGGCTGCTCCTTCGCTCCTCTGTTTCAGAGCAACCCTGATATCCATACCCCCACCGAGAAAGAAAGACAAAAACGTAATTTTCTTTTGCGTGATTATTAACTCATTATAATAATTTACCACAGATGCATGGTTTATTATATAAGCACAGGCGAATTTGCTCTAGCTTCTCCCTTGCTTTATCCTAATTCCTAGGTTTGTTCTCTGCAACCCAAGAACCACTTTTGCAGAGGCAAACAGGACACAGAGACAGGCGGGAAGCGCATAAATACCTTCTTTTCTTCCACTCTCCCTCCCTTTCCCCCCACTACTACCTCTGCTATCGTTGCTTCTCTTCTTAAAGGATGTTCCCGACCTCCTCAGCCGCCATTAGTTTCTGCATTATCTCCACTCTGTGCCTCTGTCACTTCCTCCCCAGTGCTTCTTTTTCTCCTTCTCCTACTCCTCTGAACCTCACCCTCTCTCATCAGCACCCCGACCCTGAAGCCGTGGCTCAGGATGTTCAGAGGTAAGCCTGGAGTCCTCCCCTTCCCCATCCCTCTTCTTCCATGCGGTTGCATGTCACTCCCGTTCACATACATTGCTAGTCTTCCTTGTCGGTGTTTCGATATACCCCCACAACCAGAAAGACCAAAACCCTCCACTTCATTCGATATTTTCTTCCAATTTTCCGGTTATCTGGCAAAATCCCTCCTGGGTCTTGCTCGTTATAGAGAAAGTTCTTCCGATTATGTTCCCATTTCCTTGATCTTTCTCTTCCTATACAGCGAAGTCCTTTTCTTGTTGTAGCTCATTGTGTCAGATTGCTCCGCTTTGCCACATTGTCTTAAATCGGCTCTGTTCTTTAATAAGAAGTATTGTTGCAGGCGGGTGAACCTCTCCATTTCGAGGAGGCAGCTGCTCTCATCTAATGACCGGAGCCAGGGCCAGTTTTCTTCCTGCCTCACCGGGAACCCGATTGACGACTGTTGGCGGTGCGACCCGAACTGGCAGTCCAACCGCCAGCAGCTGGCCGATTGCGGGATCGGGTTTGGGGCCAGGGCAGCCGGCGGTAAGGGAGGGCACTACTACGTTGTCACTGACTCCTCGGACTCCGACCCGGCGAACCCGAAGCCAGGGACCCTCAGGCACGCCGTGATCCAGACGGAGCCGCTGTGGATCACCTTCTCGTCGAGCATGATGATCAAGCTCAAGCATGAGCTCATCGTGAGCAGCTTCAAGACCATCGACGGCCGAGGGGCCAACGTCCACATCACCGGGAACGGCTGCATCACGCTGCAGCAAGTGACGAACGTGATCATCCACAACGTGCACGTCCACCACTGCAAGCCGTCCGGCAACACACTGATACGGTCCAGCCCGACCCACGTCGGGTGGCGGGGGCGGTCAGACGGGGACGGCATATCATTGTACTCGGCCTCCAAGATCTGGATCGACCACTGCTCGCTGTCCTACTGCACCGACGGCCTCATCGACGCCATCATGGGCTCCACCGGCATCACCATCTCCAACAGCTACTTCTCCCACCACGACGAGGTCATGCTCCTCGGCCACAACGACAACTACTTCCCTGACTCAGGGATGCAGGTCGGAGGTTTATCGATTACCATTATTAATTAGCAACATAAATTGCGCGAGGTGAACCGACATTTTTTTTTGGTAAATTCGAATCTTATAAAAAAATGTATATTTTTTTGTAATCAACATAAGATTGAAAATAGATTTGTCAGGTCAAGTGCTTGTGATAGCTTACGGCTAAGATTGAAAATCATAGAATCTGATTTACTTGGGAGCAATAACTGCATATTCACATTCAAGACGTTATCATCATCATCATCATCTTCTTCTTCTTCTTCTTCTTCTTCATTGTGCAGGTCACGATTGCATTCAACCAATTCGGGAAGGCGCTAGTGCAGAGGATGCCGAGGTGCAGGAGAGGTTACATCCATGTGGTGAACAACGACTTCACATACTGGGAGATGTATGCGATCGGCGGCAGCGCCAACCCGACCATCAACAGCCAGGGCAACCGCTACAACGCCCCCGCAGACCCGAATGCCAAGGAGGTAAGACAACAACTGATCCGATAAGAGAAAATATCTACTTATGAGATCGAAAGCTCCGGCAGTTCGATGCATATTCTAGGCCTGGCATTGATTGTGGAACTCCGCTTGAATCAACCGTTCGGATAGGTGATAGACACTGAAAATGACGGTGGTTGTGTGGGACGGTAGCCCGCTTGCGGCGGCGCGCGGGAGGCGGCCGGCCCTCTCACGGGACCCGGGTTGCCCACGAGGACTTTCTCATCTCGTTTTCGGCGGACTGTCGGGCCCACCTGGAGCCAAGTCTGGTGGGGCCCATAAAGCAAGAGATTCCATTGCCAATTGATTTTATACTTTTTTGAACCAAAAGAATTTATTTACCTATTTTTATCCGAAAATATTAGCAATAAATTAGTCCGGCCAAAATTGAATTTATTGTTTTTATTTCCGTTAATTATGAAAGAGTTTCATCGGCTCCGTAGTTTGACGATGGAAATAAAAAAATTAAAAATACATTTTTTTGCATTGTGGGACCCACTTTTGCTCTTCACTAATTTGGAGTGGCGCAAGGACAGGTGACGAAGCGAGTGGACACGGCGGAGGAGGAATGGGCGGACTGGAACTGGCGGACGGACGGGGACGTGATGGTGAACGGTGCGTTCTTCGTGCCATCGGGGGCAGGCCTCAGCGCTCAGTACGCCAAGGCCTCCAGCCTCGAGCCCAAGTCCGTCGACCTCGTCTCTCAGCTCACCATCGATGCCGGCGTCTTGGGCGACGACCACAGGTAACCCCTTGCCAACATCGCTCGCTCAAGTTGTCTGTCACATCAATCCTTAACTATAGTTTCGATTCGTAATTTGAATGGAGAAAATCCATAGATACAGGGATTTACTCTCGGTGGAAACATCCAAAGTCGATTTTTTTAATACCAAGTGCAGTATAGGCGAAAGGGGGGAGAAAGATCTGTGCTGTAGTCGGTTATGGATCATTAGCTACCGAGGATCGGACGATAGGTAGCCCTGTAATGTCCTCAAGCTTAATCTGGTCCTAGTCGAAATCTGATGACTGATATCCAACGTAAGATCAGGCCTGAGACATCTTGGGGTTGGCTCGAGATAGAGTGGGAGACATTGCAATGTTTTGGATTGGGATAGAATGTGATTGCACTGTCACGGATTCGTGGACAGTCCCTCTTTTTCTACGCAGAGGAGAGTCTTTATGGGTGTAAAGGCCTAAATTGAGACACAACTTTTGATCTTTGATATTAGGTAAACTTTTAGGCTAAACCTTCTTGTGGATCATGCAGTATAATAGTCTATCATTACTGGCAAAAGGGAAATGATGATCGATTTTTAGCAATCTTTCTCACTTTGGTGCTGTGAAAGGGAATATGAAAGCTGAGTTTTTTTTTCTTCTTCTTTTTTTTGTTTATGTGGGAATCTCATTAGTCTATAAAGAGAAAATGCTGAAAGTTACTTTCTTGGATAAGCACGCATGCAATGGGGCCTGAGTGAGTTCTTAGAAGTTAGATAATACTTGGGATTGTCTCGTCCGTGACTGGGCCATTTGGCTAACTTAAATCAAACATGTGAGAGTTTGCTTCTGGAACTCATGTTTTAGATTTGTCCCTGTTGAGTCAAAATTAAGAGGTTGGAGTTTAGATTCTACTAAAAGTGATTCGGGTTAGACCCATGTGGCCATATTGTTTTGGTTCAATGTTTTCTCTGTGATCGGCCAGTGTTCCGGATTGGGTCCAGTTTAGAAGCTCTTTATCTATGAGCACCAGATACCATGTAGAAGTGCCTGTTTTGGCTTTTGCTCCTACGGGGAAAACGTTTTAAAGAGTAGCTGCCAACTGAGAACATGAGGGCTGAGGCTTGAGCAGTCACAGAAGCCAGATTCCACCCTGGGAATAATCAATCTAGGGAAGCCATTTTCTGAATACATTTAAAATTATCCCAAACGCATGGAAATTGCTGAAACTAACCAATTTTTTAAGCACCAACCTGATTCTGGGCTCGATGTAGTAGTGTTCTTATCAATCGTCATGCTACATTCCATTCACGTGGAACGATGTACCTAAGTCTAGAAGAAAGATGACCGACCATAACTAAGTGACCGCTAGTGACTCAGGTGAAGGGTGGTAAAACCACAGTATCAAAGTCCCTTTCTTCTCATCATGCTTTTTCATGGAAAATGGTTCATGTTTTCCAGATTCCTTTCTCCGAGAACAGTTGAAAACAGGGCAGGTAACTGTGGACTTGCATTTTACATGTAGAAACATGTTTTCCGTTCTTTAAAGAATTGAGAAAGGGGGAGCCATTTGGCTTCCCCGTAGAGAAACATGAAACTGGATAGCCTTTCTCCATACTTGAACACCGCCTGACTTTCTCTGCTGATTTCTCTTCAGGGAAAGCAACGGAGGCGGCATCCAGTACCCCGGATTTGCCGGGAGCGGGACCACGACGGCCACAGCAGCTGATGGCGGCAGTGGCGGGTCCGGAGGGGATGGTGACTACTTTGGGATGATTTTTGAGGGTGGAGCGGGGACATCACATTCGACTACTTCAGCGTTTTTGTCTCTTCTAATCATTTTGATTTTGTTCACTTGCACCACCAACCATGGCCCTCTATTACCTTTAGAATTATTAACAATATTAGCAACTTGAAGACCTGCGCGTCCATCATCTCTTGAAGAGACGGTTTTGGGAACCCACTTGTGTAGCAGAAAAGAAGTGAGTCCCTTTAGCACGAGGAAAGGGGTAAAAGGGGAGTTTGTGGAAAGGAAGGGGGGAGAATGCAACAAGAAAGAAGAAAAAGAAGAAAAAGAAAAGGGGAATGGAAAAGAATCATTGATAAAACAATGATTAATTTCATTTGTTTTCCTCTCTTTTTATGTATTTTATTCATTGAGAGGTGAAATAGCATTGAAAATGGTCCTTGAACTTCATATGTTTTTATTTCCACACATCAACTTTAGTCTTTGTTCTAAATTGATCCCCTCAGCTGAATTTACAATATGTACGACACACCCTTGAAATGAACGTCCACCATCTTGTATTTCAGTTCAATTTGGTGCTTACAAATCCATATTTAAGCAAGTTAACTCGCCTAAGGGTAATAAGTCTCTTCTTAACATGGATTTCTCGGATGTTAATGCTCAGAACTGAAAACCTTACTTACCGGAAAAGATATCGAACCGTCCGAAAGATTGTACTGCACTAGTCTAGATAACGGTTGTTAAAGGGACAAAAATAGGTAATTTGTAAAACGTGAGGGGCTCAATTAGATAAAATGAAGAGTAGAGGACGGCACGCGAAAGAAAGGATATTTGACCTTTTAAAAGTCGAATGCGTCTAATAGGCTTTCGGTGATCCATTCAATCCCTATCGCTGGAGAGGAGAATTTCATCGCTGGATAGGATAGGGGCAGGGAGGGCCCATGTGGACTTTTTAAGATCCTCTTTGCATCATTGTTTGAGCCATTACTTTCTGGATCTCGACTGGAAATGAGAATCGGAACGTTTGTAATTTGATTTCTATTGATGGTACTTCCGCACATGCGCTTCTGTTTTCCCTCACATGCCCTTGATTATAGTAGATCTATCGACTGGTGTTCTCGGGGGCAGGCATGGATGGATTTAAGTATTTCTAGGAAATTCTTAATGTGTTGTACGAACACAAGTTGTTGGGACTTTCTTTCCACGTTATTGTGAGGAAGAATCGTCCAAAGTTTTTTTTTTATTCCTGAATTCATCAGTGGGATAGATCTAGATAGTGAATGAAAAGGGGACAGAGCTCAAAATGAGGGCAAGATAGAAGGAGGATTAACACCACCCCGGATAGCATAAATTGATAAAAAGTAGTAAGATCGGTAGAATTCTGGTAAAATTTTATGATTTTTTTTCGAGTTTAACAAGTGAGAGCACATTCAACACCCCCTTTAAATCAGTATTCTCCTTCCTCTGGATGATAACGATGGATCATCGACCAACTAACAAGAAGGCCATGTTTCCATGTCGGACAATTGATGCCAAACAGCCCATTTTGAAATTTGGAGCATTGTGGGGGCCATCTCTTATTGACAATAATAAGAGTAGGGGTCATGATAATTTGCTTTCAATGAAGGCGAAGTTTAGCTAGACTCCCTTTCTTGGATTCAATTGAGGAAATCTTAGGGTTTTATAATAATAATAATAATAGATCCATGGCACGGCTTGGAGGATGATGATGAAATTTTGCACACCCTACTTGTATAATTCATAGGTAACAAATGCCAAAGAAGATGAAGTGACATTAGCTTTTATTCGTCAACCCACAAAATAAATCCCGATCATGGTCTTGTCCGATACGCATTAACACGGCCTGATTCGAATTCGGAGCGGTCTCACATGCAAACCTTGATTTTTGATTGATCGAGGCGCCATGTGTGTATATGCCAGACTAGTAATCTTCGATAATTAGCTAGCTAGGCTGCTTGACATTTGGTTTGGATCACAACCACACAGCGTGGAAATCACTAAACAAGTCATTCATTCCCCTAGATTGTGGGCAATACAGTCCAGTGATCTAGATAGAGATCAGTCGACAAGACCAAGATGATAGACGTAAGTCTAGTCCCAAGCAGGAGGAGTTAATTTCCTATTTATTTACAGATAGGACAAGCTCACAGGCATGCATCACAATGAAAGATGGCCGAGGAGCAATTCTGCTGCTTCGCTATGTCTGCTGCCATCAGGAGTGCTTTAGTATCATAATGAGTACCAAGCCATAAATCTTTGTATTCTACATAGAGCACGTTCACAGAATCTATAAAACAATGCAGATCCTGTACGGTATCATCATGTAAAGCACAATTTCTTCCTTTCCAAAATTGTGTATACAGAATGAAACATTGTGCATCGGTTTTTGGAAGAAGATGAGCACTTAGTTTGATAGGGAAAATGAATCAATAATATGAGATCACCATTCTAATCAAGAGGGCAACAACGAAATAAGTTCCACCCCGACTCTCTCCGTGTGATTCTAACGTAGGGACATGTGCTAAACATCGAGGACATAAGAAATCCTCTGAATATGCCGCCCGTGGAAGACTGCCTGAGAGGCCATTCTCCAAGGCAGGAGTTTATGTCTGTTGTGAGGCTTTTTAGAGACCAGAGAGTGTTCCAAAATATCTCATTACCACACTTGAATGATCTAATAGCTTGATTTCTCAGATGAAAGCTCCTTACGGTCTGAGTGCCTGCTCTAGATCTAAGCCATATGTACTTATCCTCAGACTGAGGGTCCCCCATCGAAACATTCAATATGTCGTCTGTTGTGTTTTCATCAAAGAGTCCGATCATCTGCTCAAGATTCCATCTATCTCTTGTTGTAAGATCTGCTACCACAGGACTGTCATTGAACTCAATTGAATTAGTTCTTGGGCAGGGTTTGAAGTTAGGGAGTCCTGGGCCTGCCATTGGCTTTCGGTTGACGGAGATTGGTCCAAGTTGTGCTATAGCATGATATCTATCATCTCTTTCCGACTTGCCCCACCAAAAGTCCTTCACTGCTTTACCGACTTCTTGGCAAGCTTTATTTGGAAGGTTGAAGGCGCCTGTAGCGGAGACTTAACCGGTGCTGTTTTTGCTGCCCATCAAATGCGAACAGTAGATGATTGAGGGCATCGCTGTTTTTGGCGATTTTAATGCCTCTCGATTGATTTCTTATTTCAGCTCAGTACATTAGCCTTGAGAGGATTTCCATAGAGATAGTGAAGAGAGATCCATAGTGTCACGCCCCATTTTCCATTCCAGGAAATAGACCGTGACGAACCGTTTATGAAGGCACTCGATATAGTCCAGCAGTAAACGAAACCTATGGATAAGGGAGCTTCATTGAACTTCCTTCACATACTGTAATTTAGTAAGGAAAAATAATCCTATGCAGACAAAATTTTAAAATAAAAATGGTTATCCACGTAAACTTTTCGCGATCTCTACATCATGAAGTTTCCCATTCTAATGAAGATGCAATCCATAAATTCCTCCAGACACTTGATATCGCGAGCTTATCTTCTACTGCTATCCTCTTTGAGCCATCTAACTCTGGATGTAAAAAAAAATGATGAGAGGGAGTTAGCCACATATACTTGCTCAGTAGGTAACCGGTTCCCATATCTACCGAATCAAATACTAGTAAAATACATCTTATTATTCTAAATCATCAAATAAAAAAATTCACAAAAACTATATAAAAAATGACTTGGAATGAATGCTATTTAATCATATAGTTCAAAATGCATATTGAAAATTGGTTGAAAATATTTGTTCAATATTGCATTTGTAACCACATTTAAAAATTCGAATAAATAAATATTTCGTATGTTTGGCTCATTATCTTTAGTACTGCGGTGACATTTTGTCTTGTTACACAGATTCGCCAATATAGTCAATGATCCAACCCAAATAATCCTTCGCTAGTATATTCATTAGCTTGACTTGAAATTCACTAATAAAGTCACCAGCACAGTCCAAATATTTTGCTAACTAGTTCAATCAATAGTATTGTAATTCTTTGATAATGCAATAGACAAATGAGTATTAAAATTCAAATTCATAAAATTACTACATCTCAAATCAATTTCAACAAATTCAATCAATTTCCATACTTCCAATCGATTCTCATAGTTAGATTTGAAATTCAAATAATTTCATAAATAAATTATTTATCCAAATCATAACCCCTCTTCACAATATAAATTTTCATGATAGTTGATTCTCCTTTAGAAATCTTAAAATATATTTCATGCTTAAGAATCAATAATTATTTAAATTTCATAATATATTTTCATGACATGAAATCAATACCATATTCTCATATTTTTCACAATTAATAGAGATGAGTCGAAATTACTTATCTCGATTTATGTCGAAATATTATCTCAAAATCAAAATTATGAATTTGAAAATAAACTTATAATTAAAATATAATATCAATGACTAATCTAAAAATATCGTCATCGTAATCTACCAGTTAAATAATTAATGAATTACAATAAAACAATTTATTAATAAAAATCACGGTTCAAATCAAATAGTTATATTATTTCTTTCTAAAATGAAATTTTATGAGTTCTGAAACATTATTTATGGCAATAAATATTAAAATAAGTAAAATTGAATATCATCAATCAATTATGATTTGCTACAAAGATGGGAAAACCAAATATTTCATAAATGTCCACAAAAAATTATGAAAAATACTAATTTTGAAGCCGGCAAAATGCTCCAATAATTGCTCCTTGTGCTGCACAAAATTGTTGATCGATCTAGGAGCTAGGCTGTGGAACAACCAGTCAGCGGCCATACCTTTCAAGGTTCTAGGAAACAGGAAGCATTAAATATAATTCGTCATGTCTTCCCCCAACAAAGAAGTATTGTTGCGTGTAACTAAAGAATTGGTCCGAGTGTTAAGTAGCTCGGTACCGCTTAAAGAGGACTTAAGTTTGAGATCTCGTATACACAGACATTCCCCTTAGGAGTTTCATCCGCTATCCCAGATGTGCGGCCCGGGACGACTAACGAATTATTCAAATATAGTTGGCTAAAAGATACCGTCTCCCTGCTGGTGAGACCTACTTGAATACTGTTGCCGGCAACCAAAAAAAAAAAGAAGTATTGTTGCGTGTAGGTGATGGAGTGGATCGAACTTCCCATCGTAGGGCCTCGTTACATCCTCCTCTAGTGTTGGCAGCCCATACTTCTTCCATGCACTGGCCTCAATGAGCTCGGCCACCTTCGCTTCAACCATCTTCTCCACCTCGTGAGTGGAGACTGCCGTCGACGAATGGCTTGGCTTAAAAGTGCTGCCGGACGCTACTGCCCGCTGATCCTTCGGCGCAGCCTCCGAGTACGATGCGGCTCCTCCTTTGTGCCGCCGTTCTAGACGTTGGCGAGAAAGTGCTTCTTCAACCCCCGCATTCATAAGCCGCTCAAATGTTGCTCGGCGTCAGCAGGACGGTTGTTCAATGCCTGAGTGTGGTCATTGGTGTCGGTTGGCGCCGCTACCGATTGTGCTGAGGTAGATGCCTGGATTGATACCTCCTGCAATAAAGCGCCTCCATCTCACTGATTGCGAGCGCGCAGGGTAGATTGAGTGTACCAATGAAGGTAGTTGCACGGTGACTTCACGTTTGAGCCATGGCTTTTGTACCGTTCTCACAGACGGCGGCAAATGACAGGGGCTAGCAAATTGGGAGAGCCGTGAAGTCAAGAAGAGAATTCAGATATTTGGAAAATGTTCAGAGAGTCTTCATTTTTCTATTCACTCGGTTTATGTACAATACATACTCATAAGTTATGTACATTAATTGTTCATAAATGGCGTTTAACTCTTCCATTACTGCCGTTGCATATGTGACTGTCGAATTTGGAATAACAAAGTCTACGCTCTTGGTCTTATGAACCCTCTGTGCCTAGTTTTTTGGCTTGGGCCTGCCCTAATAGACCCAAATCCACACTAAAGTAACATGGTATCATTAGTCAATTCATAAAGTGTAAGTACTAACCTGCCTAAATCATAAAGGACTAATATACTTCAAACACTTACCTGCAATTAAGGATCATTGTCCATAGGTCGCACGCTGTAGACCCTGCGCTTCCGTAAGAGAGATTAAATCATCCCCACATCCTTTCAGGGTTGCGTGTGGACCCAAAGGACTCGCATTCACACAAGTTCGACTACGCATATGGCCATGGGTTCAAGTTTACATCCGTTTACGCTAATCCACTCTCTACCGTTTCAGACATATGGTCCTGCAGTTATTCAAATTCAATTCTAACAAGTTGAACACAAATATTTTGCTGAACGATACCATGAATTAGGAAAATCAAAGGGGGGGAAAAGGCAGCAAAGTTTTGATCTTAAGGATAGGAAAATATGAGCTTTTTGTGGGAGGGTGAGAAAGCCCACTTTATTGGCTAAAGCATTCGATGCTTTACGTGGTATGGGAGAAATGCTCAAACGATCTTTTTGAAAACTACACTCTCCTGCCGCTATCCATATCATGATAAATTGTCTGTTGCCATTTGTGGTCTTTTGGCAAAGAAGATAATAGCACTTAACTGTGTGCACAGATGATAGTGGTCCAAGTTGGCTGGTAAAGAAGGAAAGGTCTTCAAGTTAGGCCACACAAAATTTAAGACTGTTGTGCATTTTGATTTTCAGGGCATGCTTAGCTGTGGTTGTAGACTGATGGTGTAAATTTATTATGAATATTAGACCTAGCAGCCTTTTTGGAGTGTGCTGACAAAACCTAACATTTCGGTCGGCCTAAAAATCTCGGCTAGGGTACGAATGCTTTAATCCTAACTAATTTAAATTCGAACCAGATTGACTTATTAAGTAAGAGCTTCTCGTACGAAATATTATTTAAATTCAAAGGAAAACGGTGTGCAACTCTCTCAATTCAACAACATAATAACGTTCTCTCTACTCATTTTCTTGCCACCACGACATATTTCCAGACCCGTGAATCCAAGCCCAAAGCCTAGCAGTCATTCGGGGCTGAAGCAGACAAAGCTTGTCAACAGAAGAAGCCCAGCAGAGAAAATAACCATTCCTTTCTTCCTTCATCAGCCCATCAAACATCAAGTGAGAAAGAGGCTCCTTCTGTGGGGATCCAGGCTCTCAGGTCAGGTCCTCGGCTGGTTGTGGCCTGAGCACGACGAAACAATGGCTTGGTCGATGGGCTCTGTGAACCGAGTTCGGGGTCCGATCTCGAGACAAGGACCTCGAACCTGGGTCCGTGCAGTTTTGTTAGCAAGGCCTCGGATGTCAGCAGCAAGGCCTGGAGAAATTGGCTTACCCCGAGCCTACATCAGACCCCCACATGGCCGGTGGCGGGCTGGCTACTCCAAGCTCGTGTCCCGTCAAAGCCAGGCATAAGCCTCGCATGACTACTACAGAGAGAAGACTCGGAGCTACCGTCTCGGCGGTCGACGTTTCTGGACCGCGTACACCGCGATTCGTACCATATTTTTCTGTATGAATTAGACAGCATCATCGGATTCGAATCTCGAGCTGTGGTTTTTTTAAGTACTCCTCTCAGTTCCTCGTGAACCTCCCCATGTTTTTTACTGTCTGACTCCGACAACTATAATAATATGAAATTGACATAAAATCTCGCATTCCCAGTGAATGGTGATTCGTGCAGTAACATAATTCACACCAAAAAAAAACATTTTTGGCCAATATAACTCACATACATTGAAAAAAAAAATTAAATTAAACGATTTTATCATATCTTTAAGGATCGAATATGTTCGAACCTAAATTATTGAGAACTCGGTTAAGTTTTAAATATCAAGTGTATATGATGGATCATCTCTTTATCAACATGTTATGAAAAAATCTAGGAAATATTATATAAATTTCATATATTTTTTTCTAATTTTTTTATTAAATTATCTTATTTCACCTTCTTCCCAATTTTTACACTTCATTAGCGAAGGAATTTTCAACATATGTCCATTCATGCATCCAAAAAAAAAAAACTTAGAGTGACCTGAGGTATTTCAAGAGATTAAACATCCNTTAAATCATCCCCACATCCTTTCAGGGTTGCGAGTGGACCCAAAGGACTCGCATTAACACAAGTTCGACTACGCATATGGCCTTGGGTTCAAGTTTACATCCGTTTACGCTAATCCACTCTCTACCGTTTCAGACATATGGTCCTGCAGTTATTCAAATCCAATTCTAACAAGTTGAACACAAATATTTTGCTGAACGATACCATGAATTAGGAAAATCAAAGGGGGGGAAAAGGCAGCAAAGTTTTGATCTTAAGGATAGGAAAATATGAGCTTTTTGTGGGAGGGTGAGAAAGCCCACTTTATTGGCTAAAGCATTCGATGCTTTACGTGGTATGGGAGAAATGCTCAAACGATCTTTTTGAAAACTACACTCTCCTGCCGCTATCCATATCATGATAAATTGTCTGTTGCCATTTGTGGTCTTTTGGCAAAGAAGATAATAGCACTTAACTGTGTGCACAGATGATAGTGGTCCAAGTTGGCTGGTAAAGAAGGAAAGGTCTTCAAGTTAGGCCACACAAAATTTAAGACTGTTGTGCATTTTGATTTTCAGGGCATGCTTAGCTGTGGTTGTAGACTGATGGTGTAAATTTATTATGAATATTAGACCTAGCAGCCTTTTTGGAGTGTGCTGACAAAACCTAACATTTCGGT
>CXYZ01010071.1:849791-868764 GCA_900006705.1 Sonneratia caseolaris | reverse complement strand
TTGATCTCATTTAAATTATAATTGGATTTTGTGAGAACCGGATTGGGTGAGTGGCCGATTTTTAGTCGAACCGGTCAGCCCAGTCCAATTTTTAAAACTATGGTCGTAATATTTGGACACCATTTCACGTCTATAATTTGGACCCAAAGTGGAGGATCAAGATTTGCGTCAAACACTTTGGCGTCCATTGTTTTTTTTTCTTAATGCTCTACTGCAATTCATAAGTTTCATATCAACTTAGACATATACTCTTTTATTTTTTTTTTCTTTTCGCGATGATAAACCCATTAAAATTACAATAAATGTCTGTCAAAATATTGAATATGTCCTATCGTGTCAGCACGTCTATCCTAGGTTACCCGCTTGGACCAGACAACAACCTTCGACCTTTCAACATATATTGCTGCTACGAGACTTGCAGACCCTTTGTAGGCACGTGAAATTGAATCAGTGATAGCTGGACGGTACAGAATTTCATTTTGCAAGACAGTGGAAAAAGCCACTAAACCGGTATCCAGATGGACTTTGTCCAGCTCACTAATCCGGATCGCTCCGGATTGGCCCATTTAAGGGGTTAAGAGCTCCCCGCCGCAGGTGAGACTCGAACTCGAATCCTCCCATTGGAATGATGAGTGCCGAACCATTCGACCACGCCCACGGTGGGTCGGAAAAAGCCACTACTTATGGGATCGAGCATGCGGATATGAAGGGAATTCGATTAGAGATCACGGGACGTATCGATGATGGAGACGAAGCTTTCACGTGTCAAATGGATCCGAGAAGGAAGGATACGTACGCGAGCTCTCACTTGCTGAAATAGTTAGGTCTTTGATGAAATAGGGGCACGTGGCTCCGGTAATACACGCGTATTCTTGTCTTTAGCCATTTTGGGGGAAAATAAATTAACTAGGACAGTAGGAGTTCAAACCGTAGTTTTTAAAATCGGACCGGGAATTGACGTAAGCATAAGTTTATAGTTCGGACCGGTAGTTTAATGGGTTAAACCGTATATTTAATCAATAATATTAATAATATAGTATTAGTAATAAATTTACATAATATCATAATTTGAATATAATTTATCACAAAAATAATTAATATGATCGTTATATTAGATACAATCTTAACATGAAATATAAATATAAGTATAGTAAAATAAAATAGGTGCACCATAATATATTTTTATTTTGTTTTAAATTTTAAGTTAGTCGGTTTTTTCACCGGTTCAATTAGATTCATTAGTCTGACTAGGAACCGACTTGTCAACCGAAGTTGACCTAATTGAAAGTACAATTTAGTTTTTTTATAGGAATCAGACGGGGTGTGTGGCCAGTTCGACCGGTCCAATTTTTAAAACTATAATTCAAACCATCTTAAGTATGTTTTGAGTTTATGTATTACATATAGAAAAAATAATTTATACTAATCTATTACCATATCCAACCCACTTAAATATGAGTTAATAAAAATCTATTAAATTTGAGTGCCTAAAATTCAAAGGTCAACATGTTTCGAGATGCGGCCAACCTGACAGCTACGGAATCGTAGACTTAACAATAATTTACTTGCGATTAAATAATGTAACGGGATCGAGACGAGACGGAAGAAAAAATAAATAATAAATCAAGGGTTCATCTCGTCTTAAAATAAAATAAACATTAAGTTTTAAAAATATTAAAAAGAATTATTGTCGAAGGATATAATGGGGATTTTGGATATTCATGATGATTCTGATATATTGAGGATTTTGGTTTACTCTTGAACAAGGAATCAGCTTCGAGCCGGCGATGAGTTAACCATCTTACTCAAATCCCTTGTAATCACCCTACCTGTTTAACGAGTAGTGTGGACCGTCCTCGCATGTTGAATGTGTCACGTGCAACATGTTCAGCCGTAAGGACACGGTCTAGGACTAGAGGTATTAAACGAACTAGTTTAATCTAAAACCGCCCCGTTAAAAGTTAAAACCGTCCCGAACCGTTCCTGAACCAACACATAACTGTTGTTATTAGGTTGAGAGATAGTTATAGGTTGAATTAAAAAATAAGCCACTTAAACAAAAAATGGACCAATATATTTTCGTTGAACCAGTCCGAAACCATTTGAGATAATTACAGACTCGAACCATGAATTGACTTACGTATTGGTTCATGATTTTCTGAATGTGATTGATAGTTAAATTTAACCAATCAAATTGTAACCCAATCACATCAATTTAACATCTCCATCTTGGATAAGCAAGCACAACGCATTTATGAGATCACGCTCGTATATTTAAATGGAAGGAGTCACACGTGGAAAAAATAATAATATAGTTCAATGACATTCATCATGACAAACCTGGGGTTATCCACAAGACACGAGGTTAAAAGCCGCGGATATTTTCTTTTCCACTGTGCTAAAATAGAGTTGACAATTCGGATCAGAGTTTGAAAAAAAATATTTAAAAAAATATTATATATCATTAATAATATTTATATTTTTTCCTTTGATTGGGTATAATTTTTTTCCGCCAACATGGCTCGATATGTTTGGCCGCTGCAAAATCCTAGCCCAGGCGGAGTTTTTCCATACCATGCTCAATTCCTACTTTAGGGCCGGGCTAGTTTCTTACAGTTCTATGTTCGGACTTTCATGTTCAATCGTAAACATATCAAATAGATTAAATAACCGGCACTCAACATTGGTCATGTAAGCATGTAATACTGCTTCAAGAGACCTATGCATCATTCAACAATTCCTTTTTAAGCAATGGAATTATTCACTAGCTCGGTACCTATCTGGTCATCCATGGATGGCGCATCGGTCAACGCCCGAGGCAGAAATTTCAAATCCCAAGAGTCAAAAGAGCCCTGCCCTTGTGGAAAGGCCGAAGCCGATGGATGGAGAAGAAATCCCAGCGAGTCAGGGCACCCGACACCACATGCCCACTTGCCGTGCCGACTTGCCAGTATTCTTTAATTGGGTTTGACTGTCCTGTCATTGATATACGATCCGGTCCAAGATTTTGTACCGAGAGTCTACCCTATTAAATATGCGAGTGCATGATCCTATATAAATCATGTATTATAATACCATATTTGCAGCAGGAAAGAAGAGTATTATAATGCCATGTAAGTTCTGGGTGTCATGTTGGTACTCGTTCATTATTATTTTTTTCTAATTTTAGCAGTTAGCCGAAAACTAAAAGATGAAGAAAAAAGAAAGATTGACTATGAACTTTCAATATTCATATTAATTTAATATTTAATAATTTTGTGAGGATTTATCTGTTTATCCTAACGCGGAGTTGAGCCCCAAAATCGGATTATGGCTCGAGTTCCATTTTCTAGTTTGATAGGGCCTTTTGGTGGGGTGGAGACGGATCCGACGGGTAACCATGTAGAATGGGTCACTCTAGAAAGTTATTGCATGCTATGATTTTCAACAGTCCAATGACCAGAGAGGTGTAGCCGGATCGATACGCTGCCTATGAAACCGACTCAAGGGTATTGACGAATTTATCAATTTTTCAATAAAACCATCGAAAGCGGTTGGAGATTTAATTTTATCGTAATTCTTTTTATAAATAAATTAGATAATTAAGATTCTCAAAATATCTTAAGTTTTATTTATATATTCTCATAACATTTTAGTATTATTTATTTCTAAATTTTATTGTTATCCTAAATCAATTGATATAATTTCTCGTGTCGATCAATAACATTTTAGTGTGTGTCCAAGCGCTGAGGTCCCATTAAAAGGTCAATNGCCGATCAATAACATTTTAGTATGTATCCAAGCGCTGAGGTCCCATTAAAAGGTCAATTTTGAGGGGTGGTCTAAGTCAGAAAGGGCATTGAGAGAGATAATGTATGGATGGTTTCGACGCAAGAGTCGAGTGCCATGGAGAACGGTGGTCAGATATGAGATACCTATACTCTAAGTATAATGGGCGTTTATAAGGGTACGAATTTGTAGCACAGTAAGTCGACAATCTTATCTTGATGTGGAGTTGGAGTAGATTGAGGGAGCTGTGAGACTTGGCCAACAGAAATCTNTAGTAGATCAAGGGAGCTGTGAGACTTGGCCAACAGAAATCTAATGGAAATAGGTTATATATACCATAAGTTATTTTTACCATGTTTTCAATATCATACCTCACTTCATCTTCTCTTTGTCAAGCATTTTTCCCTCTTCAAGTTGTTCATTGTGGTAAGAGTAATTTCATTGTGCCTCCTCTTTCCTTCTTCACTTCTTGGTTTGAAGGCTTGATTATTAGATATCTTATGTTCTGTATATGTATCTAAATGTCATTTTATTTGGGGAAAAACATCCTTTAATTGGTTTGTTAGCTAGTAATTATAAAAATTATAGTTATATGATACTTGTCTTAATTAGGTATAACTAATTATTTCCTAAGTCTTGTGTAGAGGAAATGCCTTTCGTAAGCTGAATTTTTTCCTCGCATTTATATTTCTTTTTGTTCTTTCTGGCTTTTGGAAGACATAAAGATTGTACTATTGCATTCTTCATTCTATATGGTATAGGATGCATGGAGATACCATCGCACAGGTTATGGATTTACAATCGGTTACTTCCTAATTATGTAGGTATTAGATGATACTTTTTGGATGGGGTGGAGACATTCATAAATTATACTACTCCTTTATCTTAATTTCAACTAGAGAGGACTATTAGATGTCTATGTGTTAAATGTCACATGCACAGTTGATTTTTGATCCTTGACGAGATAAGAAGGCATTTGTATGGATGGAGATTCAAGAGCAACTGCTAGCATTGGATGGATCACAGTGAGCAATGTCTCTCCAGAAATTGTCATTTACATAATATTGACCATGTTGTTCGTAATACTTCTTCTGTAGACTATGACTATCCAATACATCAATACATGTATGTGGTTATCGAAGATACTAAACAACTTTTTGGTCATAATTTCCCTTTCATTGCTGTCGAATATGGAGAAGCTTTACATAGACTTTTAGTTTTCATCTATGAAAACCTCTTATCATGTTGTATATACTTATGAGAAACAACCCAATGAAGATTGCCAATAATTTCATGAGGTGTTATAAGACCTAAAGAAATAGTTATATATAGGGTATAGCGATCATTCAATTTTGTCTATAGCAATGCATTTGATAAGCATTAAATTGAGTTGGATTATTTCCATCGATGCAATGGATGAGATAATCCATCCAATGAATGAATGCACTTCATTGGATGCCACGATCCCAAAAACATTCTATGAAGTGAAGAAACTTATGTTCATATTAGGATTTATATCTCAAAAGATAGATTGTTGCTAATATGGTTACATGTTGTATTATAAGAATACAAGCCGTTTAGATGGTTGTATTTTTCGTAATGCATAGAGATATAAGGCTCAACCAATAAGCAAGAGTAAGAACAAGTTGATTCTAGTGATGATGGTGCGCCTCATATGAGGTGACATGTTGATAACAAAAGACTCTATGAAGTAATGTATCATCCTTCTTGTGGAACAACATGGAATGAATTTGATAATATATATCATGATTTTGCTACATAGCCTCAAAATATCAAACTTGGATTATGTACTAATAGATTATATCTATTTAGGCAAGGTTTCTCGCCATATTCTCATTGGCTAATAATCATCATAGCTTACAATCTCCCTCCAGAAATGTATATGACATCTCCATTTATGTTCTTAACATGTATAATGCTAAGCCCGAGAAATCCCAAATAATATATCAATGTGTTTCTACAACCACTTATTGATGAATTGTAGATTCTTTGGAATTCAAGTGTATACACATATGATGTATTAATGAAGAGAAATTTTCACATGAAGGTTACTTTACTGTGGATTGTGAATGACTTCCCCATTTATGGGATATCATTAAGTTACTCAACAACTGGTTATTTGGCTTGCCCTCATTGTATGAGTTATAACAAAGTATTTTGATTAAAACGTAGTAGTAAGTACTATTAATTTGATTTTCATCAATAATTTTTAGATGCGGACTACCCTTACTAATATAATGCCACAAACTTCATGAAAAGGAATGTAGAAACATACCCACCACCATCATCATGGATATCGAGACATGTTTTAGGAACATTTTTGTAAACTACCCAAAGTCTATGAACATAATCCAATAAGTATGTTGCCTGGACTTAGAGCTTATCATAATTAAAAGAAGTAGAGTATTTTCACAATTACCTTATTGGAAGGATCATGTCATTTGATATAATTTAGATGTTATGCATATAAAGAAAAATATTTTTGATAACATCTTCAACACTATTATGGATGTGAAGGATAAGGCCAAAGATAATATCAACGCCTAAAAAGATTTAGTTAAATATTGTTGGTAACCATAGTTTCATCTTGTTGAAAAAGAGAGCAATTAGTGGATGAAATCGAAAGCAAACTATGTTTTCTCACATGAACAAAGAAGAAATATTATTAAATGGGTGAGAGAACTTCATATGCTAGATGGATATTCATCATCCAATCTTTCACAAAAAATTGATGATAATAACAAGAAGTTTATTGGGTTAAAATGTCATAATTATCATATATTGATAGAGTAGCTCATGCCAACTGTTTTTAGCGAACTTCCCAATCATATGGAATCCCTAGTTGAACTTAGTAAATTTTTTAAAAATTTGTATTTTATAGCTTTATATTATGAAGATCTTGAAAAGATGAGAAAAATATCCTCATTATTCTTTATAAGTTGGAAAGGATTTTCCCTCCCATGTTTGTTGATTATATGGAGCATCTGGCAATACATTTGATAGTGTACCTGATAATGGTAGTCCAAAACAATTTAGATGGGTGTATCCATTTGGGAGGTATAGCTTATACATATATATATTCATTTTTTTATCGGAATATATATCTATTGAACAACTTAATCAGTGTAATATATATAATACTTCTTTTTTTAATTTTTCAATTGTTTTGCAAACACATTGGGAAACTAAAGAGGTCAATTAAACAAAAATATAATATTGAGGGATCCATTTGCACTATTTATATTTACCGTGGAACAAAAAATTTCTATTCGTACTACTTCCATTCATATGTAGTCACAATAAGATCTAGAGTCTCATATAACGACGATGGTGAAATCTACCTCCCGATATCATTGTCACTTTTACTTTATAGTCAACCAAGATGAATATCTGGAGCATATAAGAAAAGATAGTTGGATGATACTAAAATTATCTATGACACTTTGCATGTCCTTCTCAATTGTAATGAAGTTCAACTATTTTTCCAATATGTATTCATTCCTTACTTTTATCATCTGATATATAATTTATATATAAATCTATTATTAATAATGTATTTTGTAATATGAAATATGTAGAATATTTCATCAACAATTCCATGTTAACATTGAAAGTGAAATGCAAGCAAATGAAGTCTATTTTGCCGAGACGTTTGTTGTCTTATATGTTGTGTTAGCTTTGTTGACTTCTCTTCTATGTTTGTTGTAAGTGCTAGGCTACTTCTACCTCTATTGTTTTTCTTTGTTGGGTTGGGCTATGTTTGTTTAGCTTAGCTTTATTTGCTATTGGGATGACCTATTATGTGTTGTCATGTAGTTTTTTTTCATTATTGAACTGGTTGATGTGCTTCATACAAAAACATAAATTTTGTGTTGATCATATTACAAAAAATAAATACTAACAAGGTAAATTTGAATAGAAGATAGATGGCTTACACAAAACTTTCCCATACGTCCACCTCCTATTTGCTTGCTATAATCAATTAAAATTTTCATGGAATTGACCACTTGAGATACCTAAAATAAAACCAAAATGTAATTAGCTATGGAAAATCTTAGATACTAAAGCACCCGTTGACATGTTATGTTTTGTTGTTGCTTCACTATTGGCCTATTATATCACTTTCTTGTTGAGTGGATTGACCTATTTGTACTTTTTTTTAATTCACTGAACTAAACGGAACTGTTATTTTATTGGTTCATCTCATGAATTGTTGAATTGAACTCATATGTGCGTTCTGTTTTTTTGAATGGCCTAAAACATTCTTGTTGGATGTTAGTTTATCTCATGAGATCGTTTCCTGTGATGTTCTCTAGATAACTTAAAGGAATAGAGAAAACTCTACAATACAACATGAAAATGATGTAGAACAATCCATTTAATTTATATGTGATCACTTGATTCAGTATATTCATAAGAAGAGCCAAACACTCGAATGGAAGATATTGGTGATGAGCCAAATACTTGAATACAACATACTAATGCTGACAATAAGAGCTCCTTGGTTTGGGAGAATTGTTATGAGTAATAGTTTGTCACCTAAATTATTATTTCATTCATAAGATATTATTCATATTTTAAATACGTCTTTAACTTGCATATAATATCAAGCTACTACTTATAATTGATATTTTTCCAATAATTTTGAACCAAGGATTCCTACAGTCCATCGTATCACTATGATAATTAGGAATAGCATGCAGTACTTCTATCTATCATGGGTAAAATTCAAAAAAAAAATGTTGGGAGATGTTTTAGGATTTGAAAGTAAGTACAAACCATTCAATTATACTTAAAAGTTTGACAATATTGAATTTAACATATTCTTATGTGGGATATGTCATTTGTTCATTATATCATTTTAAAGGATTATGTGTATGTAGTGTGAGAGGCATTCAACAAGAAAGCGGTAGCCCGGCTTAGTGAAATGTATAATAATTGTAAGAAGAAGAAGAAAGAAGTACAAATAGGAGGTATCTATTGGTGTGAGTTGCAAGAGAATTAGTAAATTGAAGCATACAATAAATCATCTGAGTTGAGTAAGAGGAACTGAAAGTCGAAACGGGATGGAGCCGTCTACTTTGCCGAGTGCATATATTTTAACAACCATCAAAGAACAATGGTAAAAAAGCATTAGTATAACATATATATTTTTTGTCTTGCATATAACATGTATATCATTTTTTATGTTCAACTTTAAGCTGAAACATTGGAGAAGGATTTGATATACTATGAGATCTTCACATGGATGCACTACAACTCAACAACTAGTCATTTTGTTGACCATGAAGCTGTACAATTTTAAGGAATTGTTGTAACTAATAAAAATGTTATAATTGCAACATATGTATAACTTATAATATTCATATTACATGTCGCACATACTTGTTTATTTTCTGGTTTATATGCGGATATTTTGCAAGTATTGAGGGAGATATGAGTAAAAGAGCACCTATTATCCTCATAAAACAAATCCATCTAGTTAGCGAACACTCATTGAGCAAGGAAAAATGTTGTCAGTGGCAAGAGAAAAGGTCAAATATATGGCTTAGGTGTGGTGGTGGAGGATTCCTTACCATGCAATCCAAGTGAGAATATTGGGTACTTCAAGGCATGGGAACAATAGATGCACGAGATGTGATGACTTGTCATAATGATGAATGAAGAGCGAGGAGCTCGACAATAGTTGCAGGCATAAGACATATAGGATCTCCAAATATCTATGATGGCGATTACTCAAATGCAAGGTGAAATTCAGTAGAAATTGCAACAAATAGAACCTCATCAAAGATCAAGGGGGATGCAGCCAGGTTTCAAGCCTCCACATATGGGTTCTATATCACCAACATTTACCACTCAACCACCATAGATACAANGCTTAGTGAAATGTATAATAATTGTAAGAAGAAGAAGAAAGAAGTACAAATAGGAGGTATCTATTGGTGTGAGTTGCAAGAGAATTAGTAAATTGAAGCATACAATAAATCATCTGAGTTGAGTAAGAGGAACTGAAAGTCGAAACGGGATGGAGCCGTCTACTTTGCCGAGTGCATATATTTTAACAACCATCAAAGAACAATGGTAAAAAAGCATTAGTATAACATATATATTTTTTGTCTTGCATATAACATGTATATCATTTTTTATGTTCAACTTTAGGCTGAAACATTGGGGAAGGATTTGATATACTATGAGATCTTCACATGGATGCACTACAACTCAACAACTAGTCATTTTGTTGACCATGAAGCTGTACAATTTTAAGGAATTGTTGTAACTAATAAAAATGTTATAATTGCAACATATGTATAACTTATAATATTCATATTACATGTCGCACATACTTGTTTATTTTCTGGTTTATATGCGGATATTTTGCAAGTATTGAGGGAGATATGAGTAAAAGAGCACCTATTATCCTCATAAAACAAATCCATCTAGTTAGCGAACACTCATTGAGCAAGGAAAAATGTTGTCAGTGGCAAGAGAAAAGGTCAAATATATGGCTTAGGTGTGGTGGTGGAGGATTCCTTACCATGCAATCCAAGTGAGAATATTGGGTACTTCAAGGCATGGGAACAATAGATGCACGAGATGTAATGACTTGCCATAATGATGAATGAAGAGCGAGGAGCTCGACAATAGTTGCAGGCATAAGACATATAGGATCTCCAAATATCTATGATGGCGATTACTCAAATGCAAGGTGAAATTCAATAGAAATTGCAACAAATAGAACCTCATCAAAGATCAAGGGGGATGCAGCCAGGTTTCAAGCCTCCACATATGGGTTCTATATCACCAACATTTACCACTCAACCACCATAGATACAAGTTGAATCTTTTGCTCCACAAACGTCTCAGCCAATGACAATGACATCAATACCTAGGGACATCCAACTCCACANAATTGAATCTTTTGCTCCACAAACGTCTCAGTCAATGACAACGACATCAATACCTAGGGACATCCAACTCCACATCCGTTATTACGCTCATTGTTTAATGAAGATGCATATGTCCCTTTGTTCAACAATTTACAACACACGGTCATGTATTCAAGATAGTTGATTAATGCTAAAAGGTTGACCGATGGCAAAGATGGGAATGATTGGTGATTATCTCTGTAGGTTATCTAGAATTTTTTATAGGGGCACTTTTAACAACTTTTGAAGAATGGGAAGACAATACATGAGCAAGTATGTAGAACTTTCAGACACAACATTTTATGTATATATATATGTGTGTGATTTACAACTTTGACAAAGTCATACTTTTGATTGTAAATTTAGTTATTGATAATGTGACATAACTTTTGTAATGAATATTATATTTAATGTTTACAATTTATGTATCTTAATAAGCTTGAATGTAGCAAGGTAGGAAAATTTTTTTGTTACTTGCCAGATCTTTTTCATCAAATTTCTATTAGCAATATCTATTGGAATCGTTTTCTATGATAATTCCGTGAGACTATGATTGATGGAATTGTTCGTGAGAAATTCTCTCGGTAATCTATTGGAAACGTTTTCTAATGGATTATTGAGAGAATTGACCTCAGTGATTATTCAATGGATTTCTATCAAACATTTTGGATGGTAACATTTTTTATGAACTTTTTCTCATTATATTCTCTCAAAAACTATCAATGGATGAGTTTCTTGGGAATCTAACGCATTTGCATCATATTTTCTTCTAACTAGGAATTTCCATCGAAACCCCTTGGAAAGACACATTTCTCTGGAATCCAATGGAAATGCCACCGTGAAAATACCAATTGATTTCTGTCAGATATGTCCAACGGAAATTGAGAAATTTCTAGTAGTGACTTCCATTATATTTATTTTGGTTGCTTGATAACTGACTTAAGCATCAAAAAGTCAAATGGTATCTTTTATATTATATAGAAGAAATTGCTTAAAATTAAATATAAATATTAAATTTTTAATAAAATAAACTACATTAAATTAGCACAAAATTATGAAAAAAAATGGATTGAAATTATTTATTCTCTCACAAATAAATATTTTAAATAAATAAATCAATTGGTACCCACAAGATAGCCCTACCCTACATATTGTATAGTACAAATTTCAAGTAAGTGAGATTTGAATTCTACATTTGTATACAGAATATGGTTTGACATAAGAGGTATAGGATACCTAAACACCATCACCCTTAGTCAAATGGTGGAAAATCTTTATGATCCAATGGTAGAATGATTCACTGGGTGTCTGCAAGTCGTTGAAATCATTTCGTCCGTAATGTATTTTTGCGAAATTGCCCGCATTGGGCGGAAAGGACAATGCCAATCAACGCAGAAATCCAAGCAAGTCAAAGGGACATCTTGGATTTTTCGTCCATTGAACTGTCCCATTTCTTGGTCGTATCGCCTAGACTCAACACAGGATCGGGCTATCTCTCTCTCTCTCTCTCTCTCTCTCTCTTCCCACTTTTATTATCTGTTCCGGTTCTTCAATTGGGTTGCCCAAATCCACACACAAATATAAAAGTAAATACCGACTGGATTTTCAGATATAAGATGATATATGAACCATATAAAAGCACGGGCCGCCACCCATCGTCAAGCGCTCGACAGCAACCAAAAATGGTTTGCCAACCTCACGGTCATGCAGCAAAGGGTCCGATCGACCCTCGAAAGTCCCCGGTCCAATAGGCCGCATTTGGTCCATCCAAATTCCACTCATCCTTGGTAAATAGGTCTTGCTTATGGGCTTCGGAATCATTGACGTGGCAATTTTAGGTCCAGCCCGATAGCCTGGCCCGGACATGGCCTGATAGGACCATGCATGCACCAAGGGCTATCGGGCCAACACATTATTAAGCCATGCTAAGTTTACGGGTCAGGCCCATGTCAGTCATTTTCGGGCTGGGCTGACTCGATAGCGAGAGAATTTAAAAAAAAAACCCTTTTTATTGGCATAATAGCATAATCAATACAAATTTAGTAGAAAACAAGAGATTAATGAGGACTGTGCCCAATCAGCATTTCGGGCTTTGCTTGGTCCTGGGCTTATTGGGTCATAGTCTTATCAGACCGTGCCACCACATTGCTATATATACTTCAAATTGAAAAAATTCGGGATGCCCATAAGGTAGAAAAATAAATCGATCAATCATGCGCGAGAGAGTGCCGGCAAGTGGCAAGTCCCGGTGATCTCTCCTATATTGCACGTGACACGACATGATCACGGCGAGGAGTGAAAAGATCGTCCGACACGGAACAAGAAAGTGAGGGACTAAGTACAATGCAAGATTTTTAGAGCCGTTGCTGTGGTGTAGTGGTTATCACGTTAGTCTTACACACTAAAGGTCCCCAGTTCGATCCTGGGCAGCAACAGTTTCATTCACCATTATTTGATTTTATTTTATAAAAAATAAATTGTAATTTTCTGGGACGGTGAGGGCTTTCGCAATTTTCATTCGTCAGTGATTCCTCTTTTTTTCTTTTCCCTAATGGTGGTCGAAAATGGTACAATTCAATTAAATATGATAAAATTTGGCCAAAATTTTTTAAAATATGATAAGACCATATTCAGTAATTACAATGATACAATAACGATAAGATAGGTGAAGATATTAAATGCACTAATTTGATCTAGAGCTAACCTGTCAAAACATGGAATTAGCACAACCCTCAAACCGGCTTGTAACCGCTCTTATTGAGTTGATAAATGATTATAAGCCGAGTACAACGCTGGTTGAACTAGAATTAGTTCGGCACATTTCCTTACTAAACCAGCTTATAACTGTCTTAAAATTGACTTATAACAGTTACAAAACATGATTAAACTGTCACAGAACTATCTTAGACGACTAAAAATCCCTCGAAAAATGAGTTTTTATCTCTAATTTTCACACTTAATAATCAAATTTTATAAATATCACATCATTCTCGATTTGAAATACAAGTTAATTTAAATTTATTTATTCATTTTAAATAGTTTTAATTTTTTTAAAATGGAAAGGATTGAGACTCACGAGTTAAATTAGCACGAACTGTGAACCAGACCAAATCACTCATATTCCTTTTCTAATGCCAATTTATAATCTCGTATAAAAAATGGGTAAATTCTTGATCGTTTCGTAACACTCATACATGCACTCATTTTCTTTAGAGAATCCAATTTCAAGGACAAGGCCGTGTCATCAGTCATCCCCGTTCTGGTCCATAGCCCCACATGGATATCTTAATGTTGCATACTTGGAACCATAGTTTTTAAAATCGTATTGGACTAGGAACTGATGTAAGTATGGGTTCATAAATTCATGGGTCGAATCGGGGGTTCAATAGGTTGAACCGCATATTTAATAAATAATATTACTAATAAATTTACATATTATCATAATTTGAATATGATTTATAATAAAATTTATTAATATAATAAGTGTATTAAACAAAAGCTTAACATAAAATATAAATATAAGTATAGTAAAATAAAATAAATACATTATAATAGTTTTATTTTTTTAATTTTAAATTGATCGGTTTTTTTACCGGTTCAATTAGGTTCATTGGTCTGACCGAGAACTGACCGGTTCAATCAGAATTGATCTCTTTGAATGTGCAATTGGATCTTTTATAGGAACCAGATCTGGTGAGTGACCGATTCCAGGTTGGACCGGTCTAACCGACCAGGTCGGTCCGGTTTTTAAAACTATGCTCGGAACCCATCCAATGATCTGAAATTGAAATCCATGCGTGCTGGGGGAGAGCTTCATATTACATACAAGAAGGTCGACTTGTACCAAGAGGTAACACAGATTCGTACCATTTGTCCACGTTTTGCACGTGCTAGAAAATTGGATTCGCATCGCCTCCTTGTGTTCCACCAAATAGTCTTCCCCCATCCATCCATCCATCCATCCATCCAACCGACTCACACGATCTATTGGTCATGGGATCCCCATGGTCCGGAGAAGATATCCTGTGTCACGATATTAGCATGTGATAATATATTATGTGGCCGTGCCAATAATGGAATTTAAACATATATTTATTAGATTTTTGAGCTATTCAATACAAAAAAAAAATCCGAAAAGTATAAAAGAACCCATAGTTTTAAAGATTGGATCGAGTTGGGAATCAATTTTTGGGTGGGTACGTGAGTTCTTAAATTGAATTATAAGTTTAATAAGTTGAACAAAATATATATTAATTATAATTTCAAATTTTAAAATAACCATAATAATATAAAATTTTGGTCAAAAATAAAAATTTAAATCTCATAAAAATAAAATATAATATAAGCATTCTTTTTTTAATGGAGGGCAGGATTGATGAGATTTTTTTTCTTTTTCAAATATTTTTTAATTTACACGATTCAATTATCGGTTTAGTTGCATTTGGTGGTCAAATAAAAAATTGACCGGTTTAGATGGCTTTAACCAAATTTAAAGTGTATTTGGATTAATTAAATAAATCGGACTGGATGGTTACCTACTTCTTAGTTGAACCGGTCTGATTGGTTAATCTGGTTTTAAAAACTATTAATTAAAGAACCACAAAAAATAACTATCAAATGTAAAAGAAAAGTTGGAAGCATATAAAGTGGCATTTCATGATAATTGATGGAATTTTATTGGTTAGTGTCATAATACTACCCTATGATAACACCATATCACAAGACGATCTCTAAATGGCCCAAAATCGAGAATAATTATATGCACGCTTTATCCGATTTAGTGATTAGGGAAAAAAACTATATTTTTCTTACTATGCACTACTAAAATAAAAAAAAATAATAAATTATTATTATCTTAAATATGAAATTTCCTTGGTATAAATTGTTTATTTGATCAGTAAACCTATCATTCTCTGCGGTTCTTTTTCATCGACAGTGAAAGACCAACAGAACCCCCACACATAGTGGATTCGGTGGAGGACAAATCAGTCATTCGTTCTGCGATTAATGACGTAAGTGCTGATGTGCTAATTCACATCCACGTCAGCATGGGAAGAGAGATATGGATGAGACTGAGAGGGCTCGTTGTCGGAGATCCCACAGGAAACAAGAAACCCCGACGATAAGAAAACGGGATCAGAAGGTGAAGTTACACATTTAGCCACCCTTAATCCCACAATTAACGCTTAACCACCCTGCAACTCGTGTATTAACTAATCGGCGACGATGTTGAGAGTTCTTCTTTTCTCTGCCTTTCTTTTTCCCCTTGTTTTTCTCATTGTCTTGTAGATTCTTCGGTGATTATTATCTCGTAAAGGTGCGATCTTTTCTGGTGTCAGTTTTGTTTCCTCTGCTTCCTCCTGCCATCAAGATCTGTGGTTGTCGGTCTTTGTGATCTTTCTTGAATCCTACGTTGGTGTTCTTCAATGGTTCGAGCTTGTGGAGCTGTTGGTATTCTGGGCTTCAAATGGTTGATTGGGTTAATCGATTGTTCTCCATTTTTTTCCTTGATTTGTCTTCTAATCTTGTAGAATGTCTGTCTTTTGTTTTAAGGCTTGGGAGTGGTTGGTGAGCAGCTTTCTCTTGCTCAAATGAGTAGTTTCTCAGAAAAGATGATGGGATACTCTATAGGATGAAGAGCTCTGCGTGGACATGTAGAATTTTGATAATACGCTCTGCATGCCTGTCTTAACCTTCTGGTTGTTCTAGAATTGATTTTTGATGATATAGACCAGTGTTCTTGCTCCCAATGCTCACGGATTCTCTGAAAGGAGTCGAGAATTAGCATTGTAGGTTACCACGCAATTAAGCTCTGACGTTCTGACGTTAGTAGCTTAGCATTTGTGATGGAAGAGGCGTTGGTAATATGCCTGCCTGTATTTGTATGCTTGATCACAGTCATTTTAGTTAGGCAGTTTCTTGCTGGACAGTGAAGTTCTATCGATTGTTGGGGAAGGGAATCTTACAGTTTTAACGAAGGGAATTTTTTTGTTTTGATGAATTGTTGATTCAGCTTTCATCTCCTCAGTTTTATAGTATGTTCAAACTGCCTCAAGATTAGTTCCCTGACTTTCTTATCAGTTATCCCAACCTTTCTTGAGTTTGAATGATTTGTTTTAATGAAAATTTTGTGGAACTATTGATTCTGAGGTTTAAAGATTGAAGGCAAACCTTGCATCCCCTTATCTTGCACCTGGAGAATTCATACATACATACATATATCTGAAATCATTTTCAATTTCCTTTTCCATTTTGTTAGCACATGGTAACATTGTTTAAGAAACTTTTTGACCCAGTTAGCTGTTGATTGTTATGTTTTTTTCCCATCTTTGAAAAAAATTTTACCAATCAGATTTGCTACTTTTTGCAGATTAGTATATATGTTAACGAAGATCCATCAGATTCACAATCTGGCTGGCCCTATTTATTGAAAAGTGAGGGAGAACTGATCTCACATATTGATATCTTCGCTTGAAATCTCGGGTCTTAGAGGAAGGGGATGATTGTTTGCTTCAAAAGTTTCAATGGAGGAGGACACGACTCGGAGTTCCCATTCCAGTGAAATGGAGCCACCCCTGGAGTCCCAGCCATCTGTAGTTGAAGAGAAAATGAGCACAGAGAAGACAGACTTCAATGCCACTGCCTTTGTCAACCATGGTAACATTCTCTTTTTATGGATACATTCAATCCTGCTTGTAGAATATAGATTCAAATTGTGTAATAAGGAGGGCTTGAAACTAGAAGAGAAAACATGCTTGATCCAAGGGATCCTGTGATAACTCTGATGAACAAATATCAGTGCTCAACCAACGTCCTGATTGGTGGTTGAGTTTGAAGTTCAATATATTTTCTAAATCTTAACTGGAGTACATTCAAATGCATCTTGCAGCTGCAACTGCATGGCATGAGAATAGAAGAAAATGGGTTGGAGAGCAGCCTAAGCATTCAAAAAATTCAAGCAAGGATCCGATCATAAGGTATACTTATCATATGACAATATGAAAAAACTGATATCTACTTTGTGTCAATATGAGCAAAGCCGCCATATAGAATGGCTGGAATTTGTAATAAATTTTGCCTATTTACAGTTTATGATCTTGAGTAATGGAATAACATGTGACTAGCATTGAGTTTGTTTTTCTCTGAACCAGCTGGTCGACTACTTATGAAGAGCTGCTGTCAACTAATGAACCCTTCTCCGAGCCAATTCCTCTTCAGGTAAGGCTGATGTCGACAAAGAGGTTTAATCAAATTGCATTGGTCACAATTATTCACCCGCATGCATGATTTTAAGCAGTCCTTCCTACTTGGTTTGCAGGAGATGGTCGACTTTTTAGTTGATATCTGGCACAATGAAGGCCTAGAACTTTGTGACATCCAGCTACCTGTCTCTGGCCCACTTACCGGCGACCTTCAGATTAACTCCTCACACAACCTCGGAAATTTTTCCTAGTGTAATTCTAGGCAGTACTCGGTGAAAACCCGAAAGATTTAACTTTCAGATATAGCTTTACACTTGTAAACACCTGATGAATCGATGGCTTTAGGGATTAACAAGACTTGCTTTCAGGGATTGATGTGCAAAATGTTGCCTTATGGGGCCACGTTCTATGTGATGCTATGGAGAACTTGGAGTAGAACGTTCAGCATATTGCATGCTTCTGATGCAGCAATGTATGGTCGGTCATACACGTTGATTTCTTTCAACCTGTGTATGGATCCAGATAGCTAACTGTTATGGGTAATTTCCTTATCCGATAAGTAAGGCGTATTGGTCTGAATGAACAAGTCTTGCAGTGCGATGGATAATTATTTAAATAAAATAATTTATTAATTTGATACAGATTCTTCCATCTCATTTTTATAGAATGAAATAAAATAATAAATAAATAAATATGGCAAATTTCACAGACAAGAACTGGATAGTAAAAATGTTAATTAACTGTATTATATCATACCCCTGTAAAAATATGATGCGGTAAAATTGGTCGTCCTGATACGGATTCTCTTTTCACATGTTACCTGATGTGGAGGGTTTTTTTTTTCTCTTTCTTTCTTTAGGATGAAAAGGAGACCGAATATATCTTTTAAAAAAGTTCCAAAAAAGAGCGCATAGTAACATAATTTTTAAAAATGGATCGAATGAAAAATTAATCAAAGTATGGGTTCATGGATTGGACCCGAAATTTAATAGATCGACTATATATTTAGTAAATAATATTACTAGTATAATATTACAAATAAATTGATATAATACC
>CXYZ01010071.1:793348-819364 GCA_900006705.1 Sonneratia caseolaris | reverse complement strand
CGGTTCAATTAGATTTATTGGTTCAAGTGAAAACCAGCCGGTTCAATTGGATTTGACCTCATTTAAATAATAAATTGATTTTTTTGTGAGAACCGAACCGGTGGAGTGGCCAGTTCCCGGCTAACCAGTCGAACCGACTGGTCCGGTCCAGTTTTAAAAACTATGGTTCAGATACGCCTGTCAAAAACTAGTACGGTCTAGACTGGATATGAAAAAAACATACCTATGCCAAGATTTTCAAGTTGTCTTGAATATCGGGCTCGGGCCATTTAAACTTATAAGAATATAAATAATATTATATTTTAATAAAAATACTTAATTATATATAAGTATTATAATTTTTATTAAAATTAATATAAGTTTTTATTTTAAAATATAAAAAATATTTATATTGATTTTCAAAAGCACAATTATTATTTTTTATTTTAATTGGTCTATGATTTTCGGGTAGATCAAGATAATGGGCTGTGAAAGTATGGCCCAAATTGACAGGGCTACGCTCACTGGTCTGTGCTAGAGCTTGCGGATTTAAACTAATTGTTGCTGAAATCGAAGGGTGATATGCACGAGGGAAAGTTCATAATTGTAGTGTCTTAAATACGAAGATCGGAATAAGAGGTGCTGTGAGCGGGATGCAGTCCTATGAGAGAGCTGAACTGTTTGCCGTGTGCCTGATAATACTCACCGCACAATGGTGATTTTCAAAATTTGATAAAATAGTTACTACGTTTAGTTTTGGTAAATCATTTACCACATATTCAATATTTCCTTTAAAACTGTGATAGAAGACTTACTACCTATCACCCGTACTTGAAATAACATAAATGCCCCGTCATTCTTCTTCATGTAGTGGCTCGAAGAAGTCGGTCGAGGCAAAATCAAGCATTTGAAAACTATAGTACAGAAAAGAAGTGGTCGATTGTATAAATCTAAATTACAATTAAAGATATCAGTTTTACAAAGATTTTCCACGTAGAGAGAATAGAATGTAATTGAAACATCCAGTAACCGAACAGTGGAGACCCACAAAAATGCTCCATTGTTCTCACTTTCGACCTTTTTCACACCCCCTGAACTTTGCGCCATCTTTCACCACCACCTCCAAACCTTCCAAACCAAAGTTTCAACTTTTGCCGATCAGTTCTCTCTCGCTCTCTCTCTCTCTCTCATGTGTTCTTTTGATGAAATGAGGGGCACTTTTTACCTTTCACACCCTATTTGTATGAGTATTTAGGTGATTTTAACTCTTTTTAATTGCGGTTAAATTTTATGTTTCTATTTTAGACTGAATATTAAATGAATAGTAAACCGTTTGTAAAAATAAAGGTTTGTAATTATTTTATTCAAAGTTAAAAATTTGTAATACAACTATCTGAAGTTTGTGGTTATTTTATTAATTTAACCTAGATTTTATGAGTCAAAGGGAGCAAACCGCTGCCGGCAATCTCCTGAATCGGTCCCTGCTCGGAGTCAAAGGTCCATTCCCCATTGGGTTTGCCATCCGATGGACACCATGGCACTTGGGCCAAAAAAAAGGGGGTATGAATTGTGACAGACAGAATGGCGGCAATCTCGTAGCTTCAAAGGTTGTTCCCCATCTTAGCTGTTGCTGTCTCAAATTGGCAAAGAATCTACCGTTGGTTCTAAACAGGGGAAGTTAAAAAGCAGGCAAGGAAGACAAAACACACAAACAAAAAGAACATTAACATTCTCTGAGGTAGTTTGAGGAAGAGGATAGAGAAGGACTGCAGCGGGGGTCCTGGCATTCCCTTGAATCGATTCTCTGATCCCCCCAGTTGGGATCAGAGGATCGTTTCATTTTCATCTCTTTTTTTTTTCTTTTCCTTTTTTTCTGTTTTATTTTACGTTTCCTGTGTCGACAAGTTCTTAACTTCAAAGAGAAAAACAAGAAATTTAACTAGAAGGAACAAGAATTTGATGGTTTCGACGGGGAGGGCAAGAAGCTTTCTTTGATGCGGAGAAAGCTGAGATTTTTAACAAATGGGTGATTCCAAGGTAGAGTCGAAAATGGAGGGTTGGCTCTACCTCATCCGCTCGAATCGGTTCGGGCTCCAGTATTCTCGCAAGCGATATTTCGTCCTCAAGGATTGCTGCCTCAAGAGCTTCAAGATCCTCCCTGTTAACGACGAAGAGGTATTTTCATCAACACCGTTCTTATATTGCTTTCCAATGTTGCAGATTCTGAAATTATGCCTCTGCTGTCTGTGTGAATTCCTTTTTCCTGTTATTTCAAGAAGCCTGCTTCTGTCTTGACAGAGCCAATCGGTTGGTGTTTTGGAGGATTGCTGGCTCGTCTTAGGATTACGTCCTAGATACATTGAAAATCAGAAAACTTCCTCTGCATTAAGGAATGAATCGTGCAAGTGATGTTTGTTGCGGGCAACTATTTGTTGTTGGCAATATGATGACAATGATGCCAACTGCACCATCCCTTAACTGCGGAAGGATCCCAAACTGGAAATAGGATGTCGGTTTATTGTCATATCCAGCCATGGTTTTTTATTTGGTTGGTACCAAGAAGTGTCCCATCGAGACAATATGATGATTTATTATTTTTCCCTCAATAATGAAGTAGTTTACCATTGAGAATATGGTGATTTGGTGTTGATGAGCAGTGGAGACTGTTCAAGTTACTCTTGAAAGAAGTTAAATTAGTTTATTGGTTTTTCTCTTGTTATGAAGTTGATCATGTAACTTTATTTTCCCTACTGGTAGATAATTATTCTGGAGAAACTCAGTTATCAAAGTCATAGAATAGTTAATGGTAGGGTAGACTTCTGAAAGGGTTATGTGTTGACTCATTTTCAGAAAATTGTTAGCTGAAATATCAAATAATTCTGTTCCTTATGTCAGAAAGTACATCTTCTATGTATGGTAGGTAAGGTAAAGACAAGAGCTTCCTACCTTACTATGCATAGGCTTCTCAAAGTGTTGGACTCATTCTTTCCTTATCTGAAGTTTGAATTCTAAACAGAGACAGCAGAGTCAACGGTCCTGAGAATTTTTGTCCATCGCTTGGAAGTAACCTACATGGAGACAAAATGAAAGCCTTATCAGTTGTTTCATAGTTCCCTCACTCTTTTCAGGATTAAATTCCAATTTGTTTGGTTGCAGATTGACAGCAGATTGGGCACCTTTTTTCATTTTTGTTTCTTTAGTGTCTTCATCTTATGAAATTTGAAATTGTCTCCATCTCTCTGAAGAGACTTTCCCATTTATTCAGGACCCTATACGAAGTGCTACTATTGATTCGTGCATCCGGGTTACAGACAATGGAAGGGAGTGCATTCAACGAAAAGTAAGATGAGTATAGACACACTTATATTTCCCTTTTTTTAAGTTTAGTATCTATAACTCTGGTTGGATTCAACTTGCAGGTTTTCTTTATTTTTAGCCTATATAATGCATCTAATCACAATGATCAGCTTAAGGTGAGGGGAAAAATGATCAGTGGAACTCAACTATAATAAAGTTTCAGAGAGTTAGAAAATTTTTACATAAATTGTTAACTGGCAGTTGGGAGCAAGCAGTCCTGAAGAAGCAGCCAGATGGATTCGCTCCTTGCAGGATGCTGCAGCAAAGGTTTGTCATTGTTAGAATGTGCATATGTTTTTACTGGTGTTTAGATGCGCTCACTTTAAAAATTGATTCTATATAATGTTATTCAGGAACACCCAGATCCTATGATGGACTTTGTTTCCTGTTCTAAGAGGGGATGGCCATATTTTAGGTATATAAGTTATATCTAGAAACATTCTCTCTTTTTGTTTTTTGCATTATCTCCCTCATTATACACCATTTTGAAAGTTTTCACTGTTTTGTCTATTATCAGTTTTTTTCAGGTTATCACTCTGGGCTTCTTATTATGTTCTTTTATAGCTTAAAGCATCAGCTTATTAGATAGTGAGGAACCAATGTAACTTTCTTTGATATTGGTTATCTCTTTCACTTGACAGAATTTGTACCTCAAAAAAGCATGGCCGCAAAATCTCTATGGACTGGACGTCGTGCTCTTCGATGCATCCAGAGGCAATGACCTCTGATGTTATTGCTCCTTCTCCATGGAAAATATTTGGTTGTCAAAATGGTGAGATTTGAATTTTGTTAAGAGAAAATCCGCATAATCAATAAATAATCTAGAGCAATCAAATCAATCAGCAAGTCTTTCTAAAATTTCCATGTGGATTACATTTATGAGTCCAGGCTTGAGTGTTCATGATCATAAAAATTCCCTAATAATCGATCCCCATCTATTGTGGGTTCACTCATTATTTCATTCCACAACTACAGGAGAAATGCCAATGTTATGCATTCATATGATATGCTTTTTGATTGGTTGACATTGATGTCTTAAATTTCCCACTTCTTTCCTTTCCTCTTTTCTTTCATTTCCTTTCCATTTTTCTTTCACACAAAGTGATGGAACTGCTCATATGCTAATGGTAATTCATTTATGCATGTCAAAGGGCTTCGGCTTTTTAAAGAATCGAAAGACTGGGATTCAGGTAGAAGGGTATGTTGCTTCAATGTTTCCAATATGTTGCTTGTATGCTGTCTCCCATATTCATGATTATGATATAACTGATGCTGACGCAAACAATCTTCTTGCAGCATTGGGATGACCATCCAGCAATAATGGCAGTGGGTGTGGTTGATGGTACTTCCGAGGCCATTTTCCAAACTCTCATGTCTCATGGTCCTTCTCGCAGCGAGTATGAACTTCACTTTTATTTTGCTTATTAACTAATTTACAGTTTTTGCCATCAAACTTTGGGATAAAAGAGAGAAGTGCATGGAGGTGTTGCTTCCCTGGAATATTTTGGGTAGAAGTAATTCGGTCTTCTTTAAATGCTTCGACTATATAGATGGGATTTCTGCTCATACCGAGGAAGTGTGGTTGAGCACCTCGATGGTCACACAGACATTATTCACGTACAGTTGTACAGTGATTGGCTTCCTTGGTCAGTGGTCATATTCAGTTCTGGAAGTACTCAGTTTGACTCTAGCATAATCAGTGGCCTATTAATCAGGTAATTGATTTGCAGGGGGATGAAAAGGAGAGATTTGCTTCTGAGGCGCTACTGGAGACGGGAGGATGATGGCACATATGGTCCATCTTTTGTTTTTGGAGACAGTATTTTATTAGATCTTACAGACTTTTTTTCTACTTTCAATTCTTAGGCCTTGTTGTTGTTGTTGTTGATGTTTTTACAGTTATTCTCTACCACTCAATTTTCCATAAGAAGTGTCGGCCCCAGAAGGGCTATATTCGCGCGTCCCTTAAGAGTAATCTATGCTTTGAATAATTTTTCTCCTCACAACAACTTATAGTGTCAATTGATGTATCAATTGAAATCAGGAAAAGTTCTCTACATGCTTATTTATCAGAGTTTATATTATTTTCCACCTATTTCATCTTGACTTTTTCCTTTATTCTATTTTGTGAAACATGCAGGTGGAGGATACGTGGTAACTCCTATAAATCAAGGAAAACAGTCGCTTGTGAAACACATGCTTTCTGTTGACTGGAAGTTCTGGAAATTGCATTTACGACCATCATCTGCTCGAGCCATTACAATTCGTATGCTTGAGAGAGTTGCAGGTAGGCCACTTTTGGTAACAGTATAGAGTTCTTGTCTTTCAGAATGGCCTTCAACTGTCCGCTTGTCTGCCTATTTTCCAATCTCTTTGACTGCACCTGAAGTTATTGTAACCTTTTTGCTTAAGTGGCTGCACTGAAGTTAAAACTTATACTTTGATGCCAAATTGAATCCTCATCTTGTTTCTTAGTATGAACTGCTGTCACATGTTAAATCAGTTCCTGTCTTTACTGCCATGTTAAGTGACAGTTATGTTTCTTGTGGGAAGAGATAGAAAGCCATGGAACCTATCTCTCATGGCTTCTCCATTTCAAATCCACTCTTGTTGTCTATATTTGTCACTGTTTTGCAGCACTGAGAGAGATGTTTAAGTCCTACTCGGGGAAATTTTCATCGGAATACTCGTTAGGAGAGGTGACAAGAGATATCATATTACCTCCAAGTGAGAAGGAGGACATCAAAGAGGAAGTTCAGGAAGTAAAAGAGAATATCCCCGAGGATGAAGTTGAGAGACCATCTTCTCAGGCTGTGAGCTTGACAGAAATGCAGGATGCAGCTGATGAGTTCTTTGATGTTCCTGAGCCATCTGATTATGATCAGTTGGAGAATGAGTGGTCGTCTGAACTGAGTCCTGAGCTTCATTTTCCGGTACTCATTCGATGACAACAGTATTGATCCACCCTGTTCAAAGCTCTATGTAAATGAGCTTCATGTGCACCTTTTTCTCTAACGCTTCCTCTCTAAACTCTCTCATATCCGTTATTCTGATCTTTTGGGATTGCTCTCATTTGTGAAGTTCATAGTTGTATGTATAATGAGAAAAACTACACAAGAAAAAAAATTTTAGAAATTTCAACTCTGATCCATGAAGCTGTGCATATTCTACAGACTATGTGCCAGCCAGTGTTTTCCTCAGCTGCCTTCGTGAAAAAGCTTCATGATCTTGCTGGCAAGTCCATCTACTCCCATTACTCAGCCGGTGCCTGTGTTGATGATCCTAAGCTTGTGTTGTTTATCAAAAGAATTCCCTTTTTTTCCAGTTCAGAAGAAAGGTTACACGGATCTGCAAGATTCATTTCAGGAGACCATGCTCTGTTATGGATCTACCCTTCAGAATGACCCAACTCGCAGCCTGCCCTGCAGTTGGACCAGTGGCGATCCATCTTCGTACTTAGTACGTGGAGAAAGTTACTTGCGAGACAATCATAAGGTATCTTCATTTTGTTCCCTCAAAATTATATCACTTCCCTGCAAATCAACCATGAGATTCAGAGGTCCACAAGAATTTTCCATTTTACACTGAGGAACCTTTCAATTGATAACTCGTTATTTGGTGCTATCAAATGCTTTAACTTATAAGATGGTCCCCAAAAATATATGAGAGCTTGCTCTCGCACTCTTATTCATATATGAGCCAGGCTTGACTCATGCCAACAGACAGAATTATTGGGATTTGAAAACAGACCCTTATGATAGATACCAGTATGGTGTGAAAGAATCGGCAACAGCACAAGATAGAAATATAAGATCAAACTGAATATGGAGTAACGGTGCTAGAGTATCATAATATGTGAGACTTAATTTGATCATTCTCTTTTGTTTTCCCTCTTCCACCAGATAAAGGCAACAACCACTCTGATGGAAATGGTCGGTGCTGATTGGCTGAGATCCGACAAGCGAGAGGATGATCTTGCTGGTCGTCCTGGTAGCCTGGTTAAGGTGTGAATTGACTATGATTATACTGTTCTTAACTATGATCTCTCTCAATCATTCAAAAAGCCGCTGAATAAAAATATCACTGGTTTATGCAGAGATACACTGAACGTGGGAGTCCAGAATTCTTCTTCATTGTAAACATACAGGTGCTATATTCTTGAGCTATTTTTTTCCATTTTGCTTTTGATTGAACTTCCTTATTTAAGGGGGAAACTTGAATTAGATTTTAGTCATTGCGCAACTGTGAATCAGGTCCCTGGTGCAACAACATACAACTTGGCATTCTACTACATGTTGAAAACTCCACTTGAGGAGCACCTGCTGCTGCAGAGGTTTGTCAATGGAGATGATGCCTTCAGGAATTCGAGATTCAAGCTCATCCCTTACATCTCCAAGGCAAGCATTTGCTGGCATTAATGTTATGGAATCATTCAAAATATCAGGTTTTTTGAAGTTCTGACTCGTTTTTTCTCCAATGGATGATGTATTATCTATAGGGATCATGGATAGTCAAGCAAAGCGTTGGAAAGAAAGCATGTTTGGTTGGTCAAGCGCTCGAGATAAATTATTTCCAGGGGAAGAACTACTTGGAGGTAAACTATGAAAACATCTTTATAAATAACAACATATATATACACATATATCAAGAATGTAGCTTCTTTTTTCACATTTTATCTTCAAAACTTCTCAATTTGGTTTTAATGTTTTACGTTCAACTTTCAAACATTCAGCTCGACATCGATGTTGGGTCTTCTACTGTGGCCAGGGGAGTAGTCAGTCTTGTTCTCGGCTATCTGAACAATTTGGTTATTGAGATGGCTTTCTTAATACAGGTATCAGAATTTAATCTATCATTTACAGGATAATCTTTTTGAGCTTCAATGGCCGCTTGTTGAGGCTTCAGTGATGAAAATTCAATTCTCTGTCAGATGTTATGCGACCAATATCTGAAAATTTATCTCTGATTTATCAAAAATCTGTCAGTAGTACCTGGTATTACTTTATACTATGTAAAAGTAGAGATGAAAACGAAAATTTTGCAGGGAAACACACCTGACGAGCTCCCGGAATGCCTCCTTGGTACATGCCGTATTAACCATCTTGATGCATCAAAATCAGTTCAAGTCGAGCCATGAGCTTATGTGCGGTCCAGAGGCCTCAAGAAAGATTTGGTGATGGGAGAAAGGACAGCTGAAAGCTTGCCATCACCAAGCTGTACATAACAGTACAATTTTTTCAACTGAAAGCTTGCTTGATGGTAATCTGCAGCAAAAGATCTTGAATTTTTTGTTGTTTTTTGATTCTTTATTGAGCACAGGACACGAATGTGATTTGTAAGGTGCTGATGATATTCCGTGCTTGCATATTCATTCTTGGGTGGTGGGGCTCTCTGTAATCTTTTGGATCCATTCAATTACAAAAACATAAATCGATATTCTAATTCATTTACAATGTTGTCTCATTGACTGTTCCTTGTAAGCTATCCTTTCCACAATTATCTCCTCCCATCAGAGTCAGCGAAAGGTGATCCCTGAGTGGGATCAGCCGCTTGTGCGTTGGCCCAGCTGTCCTTGATGGCCGTACTCGGCACTACAATTTGAAATGAGTGTTGAGGGTTATTGGTATAATCTCCATATCCAAATGATAACAGTGCTTTATCAATGAAGAGCAATCTTTCTGCACTCCCATTTCTTCATGGGAGCAAGGCAGACTATCTGCAGGTTCTTATGAACTTTCAGTATTCTATGGGGAGATTTAGACCGAGATTTCACTCAGTTCTAGGCAACCGGAATACTGATCTCTAAGACATGGTGGATTCTCACCTGAACTGCCTTTTGACTCATAACGGCTCTGTTGCGACCATCCTCAAATCCAATATAAGCAGCAGTGTTCCCAGACACATGGAAAACTGCAGAAACTCTTGACGTATTCGAAGTTCACCTAAAGCTGGTCAAGTTATGAAGAGCCCATCGTGTGTTGTGCACAATCTAATCGAAGCAACAGTACTCTCCGGTCACTCTCTGCTCTTGCATGGTTAAGCTCTCTAGCAGGAGGTTGATGTGTGTGCTCCAAGATCGAAGGAGCACCAAAGCAGCTAAAATGTCCAGAGTGGCCTCACAAAACCCGCCACCATCATCCACCGTGGAGTGCAAGACCATGGGCAGAACCATCATTTCAGTCTCCTATGTACCATGCTGTTAGAACCATCATTCCATCAATAAAACTCTTTATTTAACCAAGTTCCACGGACAGTCAGGCCCCATTGTGGATAACAATGACAATTCTCCTATCTTGTTACTTGGACAATAAAATTCTCTTCTTTATAAGCTACGATTGCCTCTGGTTGGAATCGAGTCGGTTCATCAAGATGAAACTTTTCCGATCAATAGTTCCAGTAAGCATTACATCCATATCGTATTATCTGGTATAAAGTTCACTCTAATTTAAGATTGAATGAGTTAACTTAATCCAGACGCATCAAATTCATAGATTCCATCCAACTTTACATCTAATTTACAACACTTCATACACAAACTTACCAAACCTTACAACCAACTTCATGTTTTTCCGGAAACCATAATCCCAAATTACAACCTATAAACCAAAAACCAGCAGAAAGACCTATTAATCCGAAAAGAAAATTACTATAATTCCATAATCCTAACGATATTTACAATCTAATAGTGCTTGAACTAATGTCCCAAAGAGTGGGAACCAGCTGCATGGTTTCCAGAAAATCATTCTCCAAGCGATTGCTCACGTGGAAACCAGCTACAAGGCGTCTAGTTCATTCATACAGTTTGAATGAATCACAATGACCAACAATCTCACACCAACAAAATTCATCGAAATTTGAAGAAGCACAAGGAAGCTCATCTTGTCTTTCTGGAACTCATGCATTCTTTCAAGTTGGCTACAGAGTTGAAATTTGTGTGTGACAGCATTAAAAAAAAAGAAAAGAAAAGAAAAGCTTAATGTTCCGTTTCTTTTCTTGACTGTTTGCTTTTTGCCCTTAAGCATAATAAGACACGGTCCCTTAACATTATTCAGGGAACAGATGCTCACTGAACAATTACATAGTAATAACAATGAGGGTGACAGAAGACGTCTCTCATTCACTGGGTGTGAGCATCCTCAGATGGAGCAGGTCCCCCTTCTGCATGAAATGTAAAGTGGGATTTAGGTTTTGCATAATGTTGAAAACAAAATTATCCCAGTTTCTAAACGCCCTTTTTCTGTAATAAAGGTTGCATAAGACGAAACAATATCCTGTAAAATGTTTCAGAATGATTTTAGGAGAGCAATTTCGATCAATGGGAAAATGAGTTTCACAACCAGAACTGAATCCTTCAGTTCATATTCCTGATCGAAGTCAACAAAATAAAAGGGATAACATAGAGCTTTTAGCAGCAAAATTTTGACAGAGGAAACACTTTCAGTCATTGAAGCAGTCCAATAGAAATGAAATGCAGTACCTTCACCATCTGATGGAGCATAAGGAGATTTCCTGTATCTTGTCTGCTGCTGAGATGGCTGCAAACAAGCCCAGGACAAAGAACAAGTTCCATTAGCATATATATACACATTTATTATGCTTACTAAATCTTAAATATAATTATTAAATTTTTTTCTGTTCACATAAGTTGATATTTAGGCGGTGTATATTGCAAGGATACTTACAGCAGAATGTCATTCAGCTCAACTACATGTTTCCAAAGAGGCTAGAAGAATATGGTTCAGAAAGAATACAAGCAATGGAAAGAAGATAATCTGACTAGGTTCAATCAATAAATCTTAGAGTCATGGCTCCACAGAATTCTTCCAATATCAACTGAAAAAGTATGGATAAAGTCTGATCTTTAACCTATAAAGATAACTAAGCAACAGATACCTGCAATTTGGGGCGAAGGGCCTCAAGAGGTCCTTTGGGCTTGCCTGCACCTTGCTGCAATCATTTGAACACCAGAATTAGATAAATATCAGTTTAAGGTTCACAAGCACAACAAGAAAATAAAGTAGGACCGCACCTTTCCCAATGCCCAATCAGCAGAATCAAAGTAAGCCCGTTCATGGTCCTGAAAGTGGAGGCATAATTATGTACAGGAAGCCTTTATAAAACTGGCACTTAAACAAATTGATACATAAAAATAATTGCCTTTGAGATAATATATATCACCTTAGAAATGAGGGGTGGTTTTTTGGGCATGATTCCACCATACTTCTTCTTTACAGCAGCCTCCTACATTAAATATAACATGTATTGAATAAAAATCTGAAACCTTCACAAGTTCTTGGCGTGGTTTGAGCAAAAAAGTAGGCAAGGGAACACTATATATTAGAAAGCCCAATCTGCGATCAAGGAAAACACTGAAAACCAAGATCAAAGTGCAAAGTATGTGGACCTACTTTAAGCAGCTAGGACATTACAAATGAAAATTGTTAGTCTTGAGAGAATACATAGATAAATGGTCAAAACAAAATGTATTATTGCTAGATGTATGTCTATAATTGCTAGGGAGATCTTAAGTACAGATACTTATAGTACTGTCCCAGGAGAAGCCACTGTAATTATAGATGACGCCTGTTTCACAGGCTGCCTGTCTAAACCAGAGGCAGTATAGATGTCATTGGTCACATACTACCAGATGCAAATCACATGAACTAATCATTGAGACTTCTTCCTTCCTGAAGATAAATGAGTGTAGTGTTCTCCATAACTTGTTGACAGTCCACATTAAGGAATTGTTTTCCTCCCCAATTCCATTATGTCTTATCCTTATAAATGGCTTGATTTCAATTATAACATTACATGTCTGACAACTAAGACCCACTGTGCACTGTAACAACAATCCTAACTTCCACTTCCTTCTTCTTCCATATTCCATATCCAAATCTCAACCTTATCTTCTCTCTCCTTAAGGTTCAGAGTCAATTATTTAAAAGCTGATGCCTTTTGCTCGTTATTCATCAATGGAAAAGCTAACATCATTTGCCTATCATCCACTGGCAGATTTATTTCACGGAAAATATGAGAATCCACAATGTTAGTGAATAAGAAACAGTCAAGAGAGAGATACAATCCTGAATTCAATAAAATTTCACTCCGCGGTGTTTGTAAACAAACAAAACTCAACTCCTAGAAGAGGACACACAATTTAAGGATCAGCAAAGCGCAGGTGTAAATTTCGAAAGAATCAGCAAGAAATTAGGGCAGAAATAGGGAACCTGTTCTTGGGCTGAAGGCAAGCGCTTGTCACAGTCCATGGGGGCATCTCCCTCCACCCGTTCTTGCTCTTTAACATCCTCCATCTCCGGACACGATTGTTCCCTGTTATCACGGAAATATACCATTTTTCAGCGGTTCAAATCAAGAACTGACGTTTCTGGGAAGTCAAACGCAATCACCGACTCTGCCCGTTTGAGAATTCCCCCGAGAAATTGAACAGGAAGAGAGAAATGGGAAGCCGGCACATATCAGAAATCGATTTACCGATCGAGAAAGCTCCCGAGCTTCGAGCACCCGGAACGTTGAGATACGTAACCTCGACGGAGTCAAGACTCAAAAGAGCCAAAGAGGCTGCTACTTCCTTCGTATCAAGATTCGGAGGGATAAGACAGGAAGACGAGACGAGACCAGTGGTCATTATCGTTGTTTTTATTTATTACTGTAATTATTATTTCTTTATTAATAATTAATTATCGTAAAAAATTTGGAAATTGGGATGGTAAGTATACAAGGTTGCTCGAAAAAATCCAACCAGCATTGATTTAGGTAAGAAAAAAGGCCATTAAAATCGAACACGATCGAATCTCTATGGAGGATCCCCAAATTACAAACCGACATGGCTGGGATACTTCATTTCTGAAGCTCAGCCATAACAGAGACAGAAAAATTCCTTGCCAGCACATTTCTGTTGTGTTCTCTTCTCGGAAAATTTGTCTGGAACGGACCTGGTGGAGATTCTGGATCAACATCATCATCATGCAGTCAAGTCAAGAACAAGTGTGTCCATTAGTCAGGTACGAATCTGATGATCCCCATATAAGATCAAATGTAACTCCAGCATCCAATTCAACTTCTGTATTTTGATTGCCAAGACCCACTGCCAATCGCAGTCCATCTGAGATAGCCCAGAATTCAGCTATCAGACCTGTAGTCTCTCCTATGTGTCTGGCAAAGCCACGAATCCAATTACCATATACGTCTCGAATGATTCCTCCTACTCCCATCTTACCCGGGTTGCCAAGGCCGGAGCCGTCAGTGTTGAGCTGAATCTTCTTGTTTTCCTCCGTGGATCCCCATAAGAAGTTCCTTGCCAACCTATCCAACAAATCTCAAGTCCTCTTTGGGGAGTGTAATAAACTGGCATTATAAGAGAAGGAATCGATTTTAGAACCGAATTGATCGATAAAGCTCTTCCTGGCTTCGTGCTCCAATCTATTCCTGACGTTCTTGACAGTAATATAATGTCCATGGGAACCCCTAAATACTTGCCTAAGGTTGTTGACTCTGAGATTCCCTAACCCTCACACATTCGATACCTATCCCTTTGACTCGCACTATGAGAAAAACATAATCTTTTGGATTTCTCCCCATTGACTTTTTGTCCGGACCAACGACAAGACTTTTCCTTGACCCATTCCATGCTCCTGATAGTTCTAGGCTCCATCAACCCCATAAGGATTATGTCATTTGCAAAGCAAAGATAGGAAATGGCAATGTCTCCTCTTGAACATCTAATTCCCTTCCAATTTCCCCCTGTCACCTATTTTTCAATCAATATAGACAGATATTCAATGCACAATGTGTAGATGGGCAAAGTGAGATAGGATCTCTCGGTCGAATTCCTCCTGAAGGAACAGCTCGTTTCAGTCTACCACCATTCAATAGAACATTTAAGCTTGTGGGGGACGCACAAGTTGAGATCAACTTCTATGGGGGCAATTACTCGAGTGCGTCCTTGGTAGATGGTGAACATCCGCATTCGAAAACATGAGTCTCCAACTCCAGTTAGCTAATGCTTAGTCTAGTGTTTCTTTGATTGGCCCTAAGTCATATCTCATATTGGACCAGGTAAATAGGATGCCATTATGTTGGAAAAATGGCACTTATTCAATTATGAATGAGATTGCTATCATACAATTTGGAAGAAATTACGTGAGCCAAATCCATCTAAAAAATGGGTTTAAGTTTGTATAGATTAAGGTTTATATAAGCCCATGGAAAATGTAAGAAAAGTTGAATCCCATATTGGTAGAAGAAAACAGTTTTTAAACATCTTAATATGTAAAAAGTGCTCATGAATGGACAAGTTATCTATAGATATATTATATGATATATGTTTGCCTTACGCGCTCCCGTAGGGGGGTGTGATTGGTGGTCTAGACAATTGAGCTCATGTCCACAGGCCATCTACATACATGAATAGTGTCCCAAAAAGAGGGGCCTCACGCAAGACCAGATTTTACCTTCTCCTATATATTTTATTTGCTTGTTAATGTCATTTATTGCTAATTAATCTAGCAATTACAGGCTTCTAGCTCGTTGGAATGCTATGACATTGCCTCTACCTTCGTCTTCATATATTGATTAGATTGCTCAACAAAAGAATATCTTCCCATCGTTCTCCTTTTGCATTTCTAACACGGTAATACTATCAGTGTTCTTCTATCCATTGGTTCGCCTTCAAGCTCAAGATCCAATGTTGTCCTCGGCTCATCTCATCGTTATATTCTAGAAGACTATTAACCAGACCACCTCAACACACTCGAAATGAGTTGAATTTGCCTTAAGGACACTGTGATTGCCACATGCCTTAACTTTAGTTGTCTTTTGTTTCTGTTAATTTTCCTTCACTATTTTATGACTTCATGTCATAAGTTTTCTTCTCTATCTATTCTTTGTGGTACCATCTAAGCTTATTTTGGTATTGAGATAAAGTCACACTTTAACATTCTTAAGGCAAAATTTTCTTGTGTGTCGTCGTGATCTCAAATGGTTACTAATAGTTTGGCTATTTCCAATATTGCTACAACTAGAGTTGTTGCCCCTACTATGCCTATGGGAGGCTTGGGATTTGGTTCAAATTTGGCCATAGGAAATGCTGCCGTGGTCATTGTCTTTCCTCTAGGAATTGCCTTAAGCACAAGCGAAAGGAAATGACGTTAGAGGACATGATTGTTAGTCTTCATATTGAAGAAGACAACAACAAAGGGTCCAAGTATATCTTTCTTGCACTTGCAAGTGCTAAAGCGAATGTGGTAGAGTATGGGCAAAACTCAAATCCCAAGAAAGGCTAGGCTTGCCAACAAGAGCGTTTCTAAAAATAAGTTGCAAGAGAAATGCTTTAACTGTGGCAAAAAAAGCCACAGGCTAGCTAAGTGCTATCTTCCTAAGAAGAAGAACCATAAGGCAAGCATGGTTGAAGCTATGGCCAAGGACTTATCCGACATCGACCCTTCTACTGTGGGTTTTTGAAGTGAACTTGGTTGGGTCGAATCTTAAGGAGTGGTGAATTGACAGTAGAGCTACACATCATGTTTGCTCTAACTGGAACCTCTTCACGTCCTTCAAACTGATCAACGAGGAGAATATTTTCATGGAAAACTCAGTTACTTTTGTTGTTGAAGGTCAAAGGAAAGTGGTATTGAAGATGACCTTCGAGAAGCTGCTAACTCTGAATAATGTGCTGTACATTTTGAAAATTAGGAAGAGCCTAGTGTTGGGCAAAGTGTTGAACAAGTATGGTTTCAAAATGGTATTCAAGTTTGATAAAGTAATTTTGTCTAAGTTTGGGATGTTTATGAGCAAGGGATATGAATGTAATTGGCTTTTTAAACTCAATGTTATGACAAAATATCAATAAGAATAGCACTATTTCCATTTACTTGCTCGAGTCTTCCAATTTGTGGCATGGTAGACTAGGACATGTTAATTACAATTCAATATGAAAATTGGTTAACATGAAACATATTTCAGTATGTCAAATCGATCGTAAACACAAATGTAAAGTTTGTGTAGATGCAAAATTAACGAGATCTTCATTTCAAACAATTGAAACAAATACCAAACTGCTTGAGCTAATTTATAGTGATATTTGTGATTTAAAGTTCATATAAACAAGAGGTCGTAATAAGCATTTTATTACTTTTATCGACTATAGCACAAAATATTGCTATGTGTATTTGGTTAAGAGCAAATACAAAACCTCGTCAAAATTTATTCTCTATAAAACTAAAGTTGAAAAGTAACTCAATAAGAGAATAAAAAGATTAAGAAGTGATAGTGGTGGTGAATTTGAAGTACCAATTGGTAAATTTTGTGAACAAAATGAAACAATCCATGAAGCCACTGCACTTTATTCACCTTAATCGAACAGTATCACTGAAAGGAAAAATCAAGTATTAAAAGAAGTGATCAATGCAATGTTGATCAATTTGAGTTTACCCCCGAACATGTGGGGCAAATTATTTTAGTAAGTAATTATCTTTTAAATAAAGTAACTTGAAAGAAAGAGGACAAAACTTTGTATGAATTATGACATGGTAGGAGACTGTCTCACAAACACTTATGTGTAGGGGTGTCTTGCAAATGTAGCAATACCAACATTGAAAAAGGTAAAGATAGGTCCTAAAATGGTGGATTTTGAATTCATAGGCTATGCACATAATAGTAATGCTTATCAATTCTTTGTTTATGAATAAAAAATTTATGTTATACACAAAAATACAATAATGTAACCGAGGAAATGCATCATTTTTTAAAGATATTTTTCCATATAAATCTAATGATAGATCAAAATCATTGAAATGAACCTTTAAAGTTATTAATGAGAAAGAATATGGTGAACACTATGAATTTGGCATAAAATTGAACCAAGCTGCAACAAGAGGGCAAGAGTGCAAAAATCCTTTAGAAATGACTTTCTAACTTATTTGTTTGAAAAAGAGCCACAAACTTACAAGGAAACTATAACATCTCCTAAGGGACCTCTTTGGAAAAATGCGATAAATAGTGAAATTGATTTTATTATATAAAACCATACATGGGAGTTAGTGAATCTACCTCCTAGTTGTAAACATTTAGGATTCAAATGGATATTTAAAGAAAAATGAAGTTGGATGGCTATATAAATAAATACAACCGGACTTGTTATGAAGGGATATATACAAAAAGAATGTTTCAATTATTTTAAAACTTATTCTCTGATAACGAGAATAAATTATGTAAGAATGATATTTGTAATTGTAGTATTATGTAATTTAGACGTATATCAAATGGATGTAAAAATGACTTTTTCGAATGGTGATTTAGATCAAGAAATCTACTTGAAACAACCCAAGATTTTATGGTCCCATGCTAGTAAAGAAAAGTCTATAAATTGGTAAAATTATTGTACGCCTGAAATAAGCACAAAAACAATGGTATGAGAAATTTGATAATACAATTATTACTAATGGCTTTAAATCAATGAGTGCAATCATGTGTATACATAAAAAGAAACTAAAAATAATTATTTCATTTTGTGTTTATATGTAGACAATATACTCATTATTGATAGTAATGAGAAAATTATCAAGTCTACCAAAAACATGTTGAATTCAAGATTCAACACAAAAGACATGGGTCTTACTAACATAATTTTAAGAATTAAGTTCACAAGAATATCATAAGACTAATATTGGATTAGTCGCACTATGTGGATAAAATTCTTGAAAAATTTAGTAAGGATGGTTCCAACATAACTAGAATACCATTAGATACTTGTCTCAATCCATCAAAGAATAAATGAGGGAACATTTTTCAGGTAGAATACTTAAGGATCATTAGTAATTTAATGTATCTAATGAGTTATACTAGATTGGAATTATTTAGACAATAAATAAATTAAGTGGATTTATGAGCAATCCAAGTATTGATCACTACAGAGCAATAGTAAGAGTGTTGAGATGTTTAAAATACACTCAAAACTATAACTTATATTATATTAGATATCTAGTAGTACTTGAAGGTTACAATGATGCAAACAGGAAATTTGATATAAAAGACTCAATATCTACAAGTGCATATGTGTTCACATTAGTAGGAGTAGCTGTATCCGATAAATCCTCTAAGCAAATTGTGATAGTTAAGTCTACAATGGAGTTCAAATTTATTGTTTTGGATAAATGTAGAGAAGATGTTGAATAGCTGTGCCATTTCTTAGAGGGTACCTTGAAATGAAAGATATCGATACCTCCAATATTAATACATTGTGATAGTTATTTGTTATTGGAAGGAAATAAAGTTAAAATTATAATAATAAGTTTAGACATATAAGTCGCAGACACAATACCATTGAACAATTCTTAACTAAAATTATCACTATAGATTATGTGAAGTGAAAGGATAATTTAACATATTCACTAACCAAAGGGTTAAATNACCAAAGGGTTAAAATTATCACAATACCATTTAACATATTCACTAACCAAAGGGTTAAATAGAGAACAAGTTATGAAGATGGCAAAGGGAATGAGACTTAAGCCCATGAAAAAAAAAGTTTTATAAAAGAAAACTCAACCTAATTAAAGATTCTAAGATTTATGTTCAAAGGACAATCTACTTATAAGATTGAATGAGATTATTGTGGAGATTATTCTTCAAACCATTCCTTTAATAGAAAGTGACATGAGGGCAAGTTAGCATATTGATACTTTAATTATTTATAAAAAAAAGTAAATAGAATACTTAGATTTTATAAATCAGCTATATTGGAGAAAAATGTGGCCGCTTCAAAAAAGAATTAAGGGCATCACCTGACAGGAAGATGTTCTTTTATCTACCCTCTGTATTCTTATGTCAAGCAAATTATTCAACAAAAAAAACATTTTCCTGTCATTCACCTTCTCCGTTTTCAAACATAGTTTTACCATTAGTATTCTTCTATTCTAAAGTTCACCTTCGAACTTGAGGTATGATATTGTACTTAAGTCACCTCATTGTCATCGTTATATATGAAAGATAATCAACCAAACTATCTCAACTCACCCAAGAGAAATCAAATTTATTTTAAAAATAATGTAATTACCATATATCTCAACTTCAAGTATCTTCTTACTTTCATTAATTTTTCTCCACTATTTTATAAGTTAGTATCATAAGTTTTCTTCTATTATTTTGTGGGATGCCATCCGAGCTTATCTTGGTATTGATAACATTCTAAATCATTAAACCCCAAATCCAAGAAAGAACTGTAATCCAGCATCTCTGAAAATCAAAACACACGTTGCAGTTAGAAATTGGAATTTCTTACCGAGATGATTGCGTGGATTACCGGTTCCGTCTGACCCAAGACCTCCACATCAAGAGCCTCGGTATGCCCTCAGCATACGAATCCCTCCTCCACTTAGTTCCCTGACCTCCGTGGGAGCCCACCCATGGTAATGTAGTTTCTCTGCCATCTCTTGGTAGATGGTCCAGTCCTAAGAATTCACAGGATATTGTTCTGTCTAAGAATTTCCTCTCTGCCGTTATCAATCTCAACAGAGGTGATGTTCGATTGAAGAAGAAAACGAGTATCAGCGCCAGCGTAAACAAAGACAGTACATATATAGGGAAAAACAATAACATCGATGTCGGGGCTTCATCGGTCTTCGAGCGCTCCGCTGAAGGACGGCCTCCCACCTCAAGAAATCATCGACGATCTCTGCAGGTGCTCTTTTCTTTCTGTTCATCGGAAAAAAAGGTTCGTGGTTAGCTTATTTGATGTCGGGTTCGTTCTTGTTGATTCGAGGTAGCCCAGTTCTTCTAGGACTTCCAAATCATGGGTCGACGGTAATCAAGCTGATTGTAACGTTTTTGGGGCTTAAGCGATCTTCGATTTCTTTGATGGAATGTACAGTTGGTTAGGGAGCGCTAAATGGACTTGTGTTCGATTGCAGAAACGTTCTCAAAATTTTCCCTTTTGATCTTCAAGAAGATTTCGGAATAAGATAAATGGGTCTGGCTTCATTTCATGAGAAATCTGATCCGAGTATGACATGAAAGACAAATTTTCTGTACGTGCTCATGAAAATTGGGAACATTGGTCTACGACCAACGTTCTGGTGCTCATGCGTTGATGATCCCTGGGGGAGGTTTTATGAAAGCACTTTGTTTACTGCGGGGGTGAATGTGTTTTCTGAAGATTCATTTGGTATATTATTGGTCTCTATAGATATAAATTTAATCATTTGTTTCAAGTTGGATTTTTACAATTCTCTCGATCTCATTAGTAAGCTGAGGGGGTTGTTTGGGGGTTTGTAATTCAACTTCCATGAGTGGCAAGAAATGTAATGTGAAGTTTTTTGTAAGCCAGCTCTGACATAAGACTTTTGGCAGTCGGTTTGTTCTAAATGTTCCCAAAGAAGATCTCCAGTCATTCGAGAGAATTTTGTTTCTTGTGGAGTATGCCCATTGGTACTATGAGGACAACACAGTGGAGATGAATCCATCCTTGAAGTCTCTGACTCTGAAAGAGTTCACTTCCTTGCGTATCCTTGGCAGTTGCATATTGTTTCCTCTGACCCCTCCTTGTGCCTTACTTATGGACATATATGTTTTGTTGACCGTGATCTCCCTTGTGCTAAGTTAAATGTTTGAACTTTTCAGTACCTAATAATTAATAACTGACTTATCTTGTTGATGATACTTGACCAGTGCGTGGTTGTTTATCTGGAAAGTTGTTATCCTCCTTTGAATTAGAAATAATAGAATATGCAATATTTTACAACAATGTTGATAGATACTAAATGCACTAGAAATGGAAGCTTTACATTATGGTTTAAATAGTTATCTGTGCGGATTCTTAGAAGGTGATTTATCATTTGTGTCCACTCCTCTTGGTCTTCCTCAACATGCTAGTTTTTAATAGCTGTGATGTCTTAAGACCCTATGTTGCTCATATTGATGACATCTTTAAAGACTTCACTTCCTACAAGGTCCGAGTACCTGTGACTGGCGCCATTATCTTGGATGAATCCTATGAACGGGTGAGTGACTAGTCATACATACATGTACATGCATATGTATACAAAACATGCAGAAGCATGTGTATACGCACATAAACACACATGACCATGTGGTCTTTACATCTGAAAGACTCTGCTACCTTATTGCCTGGTGAAAGCTACTGCCATCAATTTCTTTTTCTTTCTCCCCATATATTTCATTCTGAAACTTGCAACTTGGGTTTGTTAGAATCGACCCTATTCAGCGACTCGAGTTTCCTGTTTCCTGTAACAGTGCTTGCTGGTGAAAGGTTGGAAAGGGACAAGCTGGAGTTTCCCTCGTGGAAAGAAGAACAAAGATGAGGAAGATCATGCTTGTGCTATTAGAGAAGTGAGCTTTAGTCGATATATATTGGATTATTTTTTTATACGTTCAGTTATCTCCAAGTTCTAATCTAACATCATCAGAGTGCCTTAGTTTGAATCAGAAATTTCTACACATATCAGACTACCTCTCTTATGAAATATATATATGTATATACTGGACCTGTTTGCTAATGCAGGTCCTAGAGGAAACAGGGTTTGATGTGTCAAATCTTCTGAACAAAGATGACTATATTGAAGAAATTTTTGGGCAGCAGAGGGTGCGACTGTATGTTATTGCTGGTGTAAAGGATGATACAGCATTTGCTCCACTTACCAAGAAAGAAATCAGTGTACGTGTTTCCTCGTCTTTATCGGCTCCTCTTCCTGTTAGAATTTTGACATGTACGAATTATTTTGTCATAGAAAATTTTTGGACTCTTACTGATATCATTTTATTAGTCCCAGGGCACTTTGTTCCTGAGTTTTACTTGTGGTGTTGGTGCTTGTACTGATGCTTAAGTTGTTGCCACGCTCCAATTATCACTTCTTAGCTTTTGCCTTTTCAGGTGTTTTTTAACACCTTGGACTAGTTGGAAGAATTGAATTAATGAATCACTTAACAATGATTAGAAGGATAGCATCATAAAATGATTTATTCATGAGAATTCTTCTGGTTCGTGAGAACTGTTTTGTTTTCTGTCAGACCATTTTCTGACCTTGCTATTATGTAGAATAAGGAATGCATATATCCAATTGCACTTCCCTAAGACTGCTTTATGATAATCCACCATGTCTTCTCAAGTCAGTGGACTTTCCCCCCTTCTGTTCCCATTTTCAGGGGTAAATATGAAAATTCAAAATTTTAAAATGGGAAAATCTCTACCGAAGTGCCATCTGTATCTTTGGTTACATAGACAGGAACATCCAACTCCGCTAGGATAGTGAGGAAAAATACAAGTTGTAGAGCACTTCATAGATGGCAGTAGATCATACGGTTGTCTTAAAAGTCACAAATGTGATGCCCTCATTTCTCTGATATGAAAATTGAAAGGAAGGAGAATTATGGTGAATTGGTGACTCTGAATTTTCAATGTTCATTGCAGGAAATTGCGTGGCATCGCCTTGAGGACCTTCAGCCTGCAAGCGATGCTGTGATATCCCGTGGAGTGACTGGCTTGAAGCTGTACATGGTTGCTCCTTTCCTGACGTGAGTTCTCTGACTTCTTCAATTTCAGTTAGAATTACTCGAGGAAAGTACCCTACTATTGCCTTCAGCCCTATTCTAATCCCCATTTCTGTGCAGAAACTTGAAAGCGTGGATTTCAATGCACAAGCCCCCTCTCACTTCAAGACCTGATGTCCCAGTCAAAGGTTCTTCTCACCCATCTACTTGAAATTCACTGAAGAAGATATTTTAGGGGTAAAATTCTCGTTCATGACTTCTTAATCCCTGTCTCTCCCTTTTTAGGAATGTGCGTGTGGAAGGCAAAAACAAGCTCAACTGGGAGCAGCAGCACGATGATGATTACAGAGACCCAACTGAGTAGATCCCCACCCGATAGTCGACCCCCTGATACTGCCCCTGGGAAGAGCTTCAGAAACTTCAGGTTCGATACTGCTGCAATCTTAAGGGCAATGGAATCTGGGTTTTCTGCATGAAGGGTCTAGATTAGAATTGTCATTTTATCATCTAGCTAGCCCGAGTTTGGTGAGAGTAAGTTATGGGAACATCTTAACTTTTCGGTTATGGGTACCTACGACCTCAAATTCGCAGCTTGTACTCACTTCTTGTATATAGAAGCATTGGTAGCAGCTCTTGCTTTCGTGGTTTAATCTCGATGTTAGCATCACCTATGGTCTTGAATGGACGCAATAGCACTCGACTTTCAATTGTTGGCCGTGAAAACCATGTTCTTGGACCCGAATCACAAGTCTAAAATATTCTTGAAGGTCTGGTCCCAGCTTTACTCACATCAACCTTGGAAAAGCGACAGCTGGTGTCAGGTTATCGAATTTTAAGCCAAGGGCTTGTCCTCTTTCCTTCTTGGTCTCTCCCTTCTTTCCTTCTTTCTCTTGTCTACATTGAGATTCTGATTCTGCCATCGATTCCAAATCAATACAAAACATGGTAGAACCACTCTGTCTTGGGCAAGAATGGGCCCACTGTGGATTCACGTCACGTCGGTATAATCAAGGTCAAGTCGGTCAAGTCGGGTACAGGACGGCACAGGCTAGACGCCTTGTCTTGGATGGAACCTATGTAGACCGCACAACACCGATCCTTTTCTTTAATACAGCCATCTGATCCCCTCTCCATCTGCAAAGCTTCTTGTGCTGAATTCGACTGCTCACCGAGCCGCTGTGGAGCCAAGAACCAAAGCAGGACAGCACAGCCTTCTGTGTGCTAAACTTGGGTGATTTTCGAACACCGACTTCTTCAAGTGGTCTGGAGCTAGATCGAACAATTTCCTTATCGGTATCTCCCCCCTCATGGTCGAGACTCTTTCACCCGAGTGATCAACATGTGATCGAGCTCTCTATGATAGGAATCTCGGAGTGTGACCTTGGCGTGTACTAGAAATGTCTTCTTGTGCCCTAAAGTCCACTAAGTCCAATAAACTAATAAGACTAAGGGAGATTATGAGATCCTAAACAGTGCAATTGGCAACAATACCTTCTTGTCCTTTCATAGAATATAGAACCCTCACTGATATGATCGGTTTCCAAGAAAAGAAGGCAAAGATGTCCCTCACCCAACCCAACTTGTTGAGAAGCATAGCATCTTCGTGTAACTTTGCTGATCAATGTTCCCTCGACCCGTTGTCCATCGCAAAACCTTTTCGGGGTCTAAGGACGGCGAGACTCGTTCGGGTCCTAGATCCTACGGTCTCGATGAACACCCTTATTTTCGTGGCAAAAATGTACCGAAAATTTCCTTGTCCTCACCCTCTTGGATCTATCTACGACAATTATGCTCCAATGATTGTATCATTGATCCCGTATTTATACTATTTATCCGATTAAGTGATCTAATTAAATTCAATACTAAGATTCTAACAGATAACTCGTAAAGTGTACAGATTAACATATATAAACCATAAGGGTGTCTCTAATTTGGGCAACTCTAATTTGGGCAAAATAGGAAATTAACAAATCTTGGGCATTTACATACGATTTAGAGTTGTGGCCGTTGTTTACACGCTGCATATCCGACTCCTCTAATATTCCATCGATTAGAAGAGACTGGATGATTTTCGTATTGGATTGCGGATAAATCCAGAAGATTCACCCCCCCTAGCCCAACAACTACTCGCGCAAGTTCCAATCACGATCCAAGTACGCTTTCGTCTACGTTTCTGCGGTCTCTTAACGATTTCAACACGCACGATGACCAAGAAAAGAAGGAACAAAACGTTGACAAGGATGCTTCCGTATGGAATTCGGGACTCACCGGTTCAAAATCGAGAATTCTCCTCCGTGATGGAACTTGATCTCGCATCTCGGGCACTTGCACCGAGAAAGGAAACCGAGAAACTTTGTCACGATGCATAAAACTTGAATCCTCTCACTGTCAGTATCAAAACTGCTGGAAGTTGCTCGTAGTCGCACCGCCTCTGGACAATGGGCATTGCTTGTCTTAGGAGCTGGCCCTTCTGTGATTCCAGTTTCTAGGGTTTTGGCTCTTTCTGGTACCTTAATAATCAATGAACATTATAAATCCACCGGCCCGAAGCTCGGTTTCACGATTTTTTTTCCCCTTTCAGTTCTCAGATGCGGGGCTCTGATCCTAAAAGTCAATCGATCTGTAATGCAGAGATTCTAGTTCGATTCTTATCAATGAAACTATTAATGTCTGATCATGAGTACTCATGACTGGTGCATGATATTAAGTACTCATTCTTAACCACTGCTATGAGTCAAATATTTTTTTTCTATACTTATACATATATATAGGGACTTATATCAACTGATCATGAGTCGAGTATTTATCTTCTAGAGCCGTGTTGAGCAAGTGTGAACCGTTATAATTTCATATTGAACTTGTTGGTGAGCCAATAAGAGATCCGATTCGCGTTTACTAAAAATTCTAGAATGATTATGTCGGTATCCAAATTTCTTTTGAATTCTAATGGATTGCAGATGAAATTGTATTATGAATGCCACTCATAAGAACTGCACTGAGTCATGATTCTAGGATTGAGGATGACACCGACTGAATCCTAACGGGTGACACGGGAGTGAGATTTTTCTTGTGATGGTGAGGAGGGGTGATCCAAGCGGGCCCCCTTCTCGTGAAATCTCAGCCACTTGTTGGGAAGAGGCAGACTAATCAGCGGGGACC
>CXYZ01010071.1:753503-775090 GCA_900006705.1 Sonneratia caseolaris | reverse complement strand
GTAGAAAAATATCAATATTTACTATTTACTGAGGGAGCCCTCTCCATCTTCTTATTCATTTTACCATCTTTTAAGGGAAGACACTTCCGAAACCCGACAGTCCTCCTGTCCTTCCTAATTCAGTCCCTGACAGTTTGCAAAATTAGAAGTTGCTCCCGACAATGCCATAAAATGACAATATTGCTTCACCAAAATATCCATGCTAGTTACTCAAATCAAAACATTTAAACTGATGGGTAATAATAGAGTCAATTATGGTATCTTTTACCATGTTTAATTGAATTCGAAGTTAAATGTCAAAAGTATAAGTATATAATAAACAAACGTTGAATGATCATATTCATCATCGATTACACTCATAATTTGATTGAAATGTTAAATCGGAGTGTATGTATATTGGGGGATTTGCCAGCATCAAATTGATTAATTGTAATGGTTGATCAGGATTTGGTTGGCTCGTCACAAGTAATGTCCAATTCTCTTGATAACTTAAGCTAGTGCTGTAATTAGATTCAAAAGTACGCATTACTCCCGGAAACCGCATATTGCGCGATAAATATCAAGCTTTCCTGTTGAAAAGTGTTGATGAGATCTGTGGACCTCAACCGTGACTAGAAGAAGGAAGGGAGATCTCAGGATTCGAAATTGATAAGAATTATATCGCACAAATGGTTTTATTTCTAAACAATCGCTATCACATGTCACATGCCATTTAATACCTGCACTAAACAATTGTCCATGAGCAAGGGAATATCTTCCATGCTTGGATGAAAGGGTCAATTGACATGATAACTGATAGGGCTATTTATCTAAATAATTACCACGGACTAGACTTTTTTTTCTTTTTTTCTTTGACTTATCCGCAATTGACCTTGAGTCCCTTTTTTGCATAGTTTTAAAATCTAGACCAGGCCGGTCGGTTCGTCTGGGAACCGACCACTCACTCGGTCTGGTTTCTACAAAAAATTCAATTGCACATTCAAAGAGGAAAATTCCAATTGAACCGACTGGTTCCTGGTCTAACTGGTGAATCTAATTGAACTCGTGACAAAACCGACCGACTTAAAATTAAAAAAAAACAAAAACCTATTATAATACACAGATTTTATTTACTAAACTTATATTTATATTTTATATTAAAATTTTATTTAATATAATAATTATATTAATAATTTTTGTTATAAATCATATTCAAATTATGATATTATATTATTAATATTATTTATTAAACATACGGTTCAACCCATTAAACCCCTGGTCCAACCCATGAACACATGAACTCATGCGTACACCGGTTCCCGGTCCGGTCCGGTTTTAAGAACTATGCTTTTTGGTCTTGGACTTTAGTGATATGTTAGCTAACACGATAACCTACTGTAATACCGTATGAAATTTTCACCGTACTTATACAAGGATTAGACTAGGTTTAATCCAAAATTTTTATATAATAAAATAATAAAAATCAATATATTATATATTAGGACCTATAATTTTTTTTCATATTTTATTGACNATGTTTAATCCAAATTTTTTATATAATAAAATAATAATAATCAATATATTATATATTGGACCTATAATTTTTTTTCATATTTTATTGACCCCCAACGATCCTAACCAAAAAAAATTAATTGGGGGCAACTAAATTATTATTATTATTATTATTATAATTATTGTGCAGAGATTGTCGTTCAGGTTTTTAATGAATGAGACGCCTTGTCAGACAGGTAACAGTACGTACTCTGGGACCGATTTAAGGCCACACCAAGCTGTCGTCTTCCCTTCCGTCCCTCTGCATATCGCAGCACCGTGTGCTGGAACACCTTCAAACTCTCGGCATTTCGTCTGGCAATCTCCGTATAAGATTTAGGGACTCAAGGGTACCTGTAATAACATATTGCGTGATAGTCCAGTAACATCATCGGAGCCGTGTCTGATCCAAAACCATGTGGCTTGCAAGTGGTTTACGTTTTGAGACTGCCCACGAGTCAGGATACGTGTGGAGAACCATGGTGCATAAGGACTCTGGGGGAGTTGGTCAAGAGTGCCCAGATTTATATCTCTTGGGTGATGGACCTGAAGTATCACATCTCTTGAAAGTGATCCCCGCCACTTACTCTATGACAATGGAACGAATGTAACACAAGCCAAATTCTGGCTGACAAAGCCACTGGGGACCAGCATTCGGTACATCCAACCAGTCTTGTTCTATTCAAGCAAGCGCTGATCATCTGCCCTTTGGGACTTGCTGTCTTGATCCTTGAATGTGGAAGATGTTCATGAAGTGAGTCCCTGAGTTTATGAATCCTCTTGTTGAGTGGGAAGGTCCTCGACTCGTGACTTGTCTGCAGACATCTCGGCTTGTCCGTTAAGAAGCTGGAGAAAATGGAATTCAGTGGGGAGAGAGCTTGAAGAAGAGATGCCCAATGGAGGACACTAGTGGAGCTCTGTGTAGATCTATTACGAAATCCCACAGATGGACCATTTACCAGATTGTTCGAGTTTTTGTAAACAGGTTCCAACTTCAAGAAGGCATAGTTAACAGCATGACGAAGAAAACAGTGACCAGAACAAGTCGGGCACGAGCGAGTCGCTGAAGGAATGCAACGATGTGACCAGAGACTTGTAGCAATGAGGGTCCTATTATGAATGGATTAATCAATTTATTGATGAAGAAAACAACCAGAAAAGCATGATTTGTGCAAGAAGTAATATCGAACTCGCAGCAGAACAAATGCAACTACAAGAAGATGCATAATCTTGCCAGACATGTGCACATAAACTACGGGTCTCAGAAATCTTGATGTTGGTCGAGAAAGAATTAGTTGGGCCAGGAGGTTGGAGTCTAGAAATCTGAGAGGCTTCGACTTCACGATGTTGCTATTAGCAGGTTCTCGCTTGAGCAAGATGTCAACGGTAAAACAGTAGGCCTCAAGCTCGATCAATAATATATCTTGCAGTAGGCCTTGAGCTCGATGATACCACTTGATGAAGTGTTTTTCTTCGCACAGCCTGTGACATCGCCGGTAGAAGAATCCTCTTAGGAGTACATGCAGTAACCTCTCCGTATCACAGCAGCAACAAGTTCATTAATATCAGCTGTCAAACACCTTGCTCAGCCTCATGAAGTCCTGCTAGTTTTCTAACTTGGAACAATATCTGCAGCAGCTGATGCATCAGGAACAGTTGCCAGCACAGGCAAAGATCGAGCGGAAACCATCATCATCAAACTAAGCTCGATTCTCTTTCCTTCCCCACCAATACCTCGGCCCGGGGAGTCCCATTGCTTGCTGATACACAAGAGAGGAAGCTCACAGAGAACAAGCAGTTTGGATTGACTGAGTGATACAGTGAAACGACATCTACAGGTGAAGGCATATCGACTCTCGAGTTTGACCAACCAAGCACAATACAAGAACCTCCACTGTTATTCTAGACCTAATACACCATCATGATGTCGCATCACAAGACCAAACTTTATCCCGGGGGGTTGCTGTACGGCAGTTCTTGAAACATTTGTTTCATAAAACTTGCTTTCCAGAGAGATTCTGGCCCGCCTCTGACTGTTAGTTGCTATACGCCGTTGATTAGCATGGATGGCAATTCATTTAGTCGGCAGATAACTCCAATGCCATAAAATGGTCGGTCAACTTAATGCGTCGGTCGATTAGAAGATGGTTAACCAACAAATTTGAAAGCCACCATTAATTGCCATACATTCTTTATCTTGCCGTTGAGAATAGACCAATGGTTTGTCCTATATGATGTGGCCACATTAATTAGGCCAAATTACAATTGTATTACACGGGTATATATATATATATATATATGTATCAACTTATATAGTTACTTCAATTATATTTTTTAAATTTATTACATGTATAACCAAAAGTATTTTTAGATTTATATAAATTTACTTTTATATTTAATTTCAAAATAATTTTATCTAATAAGATGTGTTACTGATCTAAAAATTCCATATAAGTGGAATTTACCTATCTAATAAAAAATTTAAACTATTAAATTTTGGTTACGATAAATCACATATATTATGTGTGACCCATTGAGCTTTACATTAAATCGATAGTGAATCAATTTATTTTATTAAATCATTTAACATATTATTAATTAACAAGTTAAGATTGACTTCTAACAACATATCATATAATAATAGTGAGAAATTCAATCAAATGATTGAATAGCCTTTGATGATAAGTTTTTGTATAATTAAATACTCTATTTATAGAACATTCTAAATAAATTAAAATATTGATAAAATAATAAGCGCTTATTTTTATTCATATATATTTCAATTATCTAGTAATTGATTAAATGATAAAATATCGGAAACTTCTTTCTCATTTTTCATTCTACTCTATTTGAAGATTTTCTGAGTGTAAATAGAATATATAGGACACTCTATCTTCTCATGAGGAGTAACCCAACCTATATTAGTTACTTACCACTTTTATAAGAGTTTCATTGAGTTTAAAATACTTAGAGAATCATGCTAAGGAATAAATGAAAATCACAACTTAATTCTTATAAGATGTTAAGGTAATGTTAAGATAATTTAAGGTCTAAAAATCATTTATATCTACTATTACCTATAAATTAACTTATTGACATATATTTAAAATTCATTAGGTCAATGCTTAGCTGGATTAGTTTAATAAACTCATTTTACAACGAGTAACTGTACCCTTACATTAGTGACTCTTTACAAGTAACTGTAAAATCAGTTACCATCTATTTTAGGACATATAATAAGTGTACTAGTCTTACTGGATCAGTGGTCCCCTACTCAATTACGACTAAGAACGTTTTAATTTAAGACTGGTGAATTTGAAGTCTCACTGGTATGATTTTATCGTGACAGTAAAATCATTGTTATAATTTGTGAGTTTTATTATAAAATACAATAATAATATCTTAATTTTATTTTATAAATAAAAAAATTGATATCAATTATGGTTGGATTTGGAGCACTTATTCCAACAACTAGATGGTTACCAAATTTCAGAAAACTATACCCAGACTTATTAGCCAGCGGATGCTGTGAGTTTTGTAACTTGCGCTTCAAGGAACTACCAGCAATGGGAGTGAGGAGGAAGTTCGAGACTGGCTCAGGCCCTCATGGAGGTTGATCGGGTGAAAGAGAATCTCCCCAGACTTGGAACGGTAAGCAGCCTTAGAGGCGTATCCTCAGAAAACATAAGCTAATGTTGCACCAGGGTTCCTGATGGGCAATACAGATAATGTCTGGAGATTCGAAACTCAGCAAAAGGAAATTTATATGGTTGTTGGAAGTTGCTCGTAGCAGGGGAAGCCTCTTTGGCGAGAGCAGATATGCCAGATCCAGTGCTCGTCCCAGGAATCATCTCCCCCTTCTCTCGGGCAACTCGATTCTCTTCGTGTTCCTCATCATCTCTACAGTTCCATTCTTGAACTCGACAAGAGTGGATTCCCAACCACGAGTCGGTATATGATCCCGTTGAAAAGGACATGTGGAACCTCTTCTGATCGACTGTTCTTGGCCTTGGATGGTGTGTGGGTTCTGATAGAACCTTCACCTGGTCTCTCTGCCGCATGAGTTGAGATTCCATGGAATTGAAGCCCGACGAGTGGCCAAGCATCCCCAAACACCTTCGAAGTGCACCGGGAAGTAGACTGCCGGTCCTCCTAAGTCGTTTGAGATAACCAGATCGAGTGCTCATCTGATGTCTGATGTGGCTCAACTAAATCCACCAACTCACTCGTAGTCGGCCAGAGACCTACTCCACAGTGATGATCGTTCATAACTGCACGACCCGCTGATTTGTCCAGGCAACAGCGTCGCATTGGCCGGATACCAGAGCCCCAGAGGGACCAAAGCATCTGAACCGGCCAGTGGCCCTTTCCTCGCTCTCGTACACTTCCTTTCCTCTCCTCAGCCTTCTCACCGGCTTACCCATCAAATGGTAGATGATCAGATCAATATATTGTATCAAATAGCTAGTAAACACAACTTCAAACTCAATCCAAATCCAACTAGCTTCGTCTCATATTCTACCGTGCCATCAATTGTCAGTCTGAAATCATATGAAATTAAATATTCATATGGTACGTGACGTTGGGCCTAAAGATGATGTTATCAATTCAATATAAAGCAAGTGGGTGTTATGTATACACACACACACAACTAAAGTGCATTTAACGACTCAAAAAAGAAGAGTTCATACTGACTACACGATAAAAGGATATATATATACACACCCGTAAATATATGTCAGTATGTAACAAAGGTAATGCTTATCTAAAGCATTACATAATTAGACATGATTAACAATTGAGTCCTTACTGTGACGCATGTAAACCAACGCAAAAGCAAATTATAAAGGAAATTTGGTATAATGATACCGTTCTCGGTCTAATAATTAAGAAATTATACATTTAATTCTTATTATAAAACTTATCATCATTTTATTCTCCTATAAGCCATTTATCATTTCGTCATATACATATATATATATAAATAAATAAAAAAAAGAAGGTATCTTATTGGACGGATTTTTTTAATTGTTAAAAATAAAAAATTAAATAAATCCCAAAAAATGTTAGTGATTCCTTAAAAAATGATTAGATAAAAGAATAAAGATACGTTCATATAGTATAACTATTCTATGAGGTACCTTCTCCATATTATATAGGTGATAATCATAACTTAATTTTATATATTTTAATCATTTTTTATACCATTGAGTCTTAATTTTTAAAAGTTAATTTTATAGTATTTAGAATTTGTATAGGATTTAAAATTAAACTATCTTTTGGTTCGAGAATTTGAGTATTATGAGATTAGAGGAAAATTTTAAAATAATAATTACAATTTTAATCATAATAATAACAGTACATTTTCTTGGATTTAGATCACTATATAATAAAGTTGTATTTGGATGTATGGTAAGTAAAAGCTAAAAATCGGTTATAACTTATAATTCAGTTGTAAATATTTTGCTAACACATTATATAATTTTGATCCATCTAATTCAAAAATTATGCATAGCTAAATACCCCACGAAAAATAGCAATAAGTACACTTTATTATTCAGTTAAAATACCTTTTAACTTCAAAGTTTTTCTTGGACAAGAATAATCACTTGAAATGAGTGGTATCTTTGCATTTATGAATTTACGTTTTATTAGTTACTAGCATTAATATTGTTTGTGTAGACTTTTTAACCGAATTTATGAAAGTAGTGGATTCATATATAATCAAAAAGTTCAAACTGATAGAATAGTGGTACTGATTTTTTTATATGCCAAGATCTTTACTCCTATTTTTCCTGATGAGAGATCTTATTCATCAGCACCTGCTCTCACGTGGTAAAATGGCATACACGTGTCATGTGCCATTGAATGTTTTTCCTTAACAATTGTCCATGAGCGAGGCATTTTCTATCAAAATATATGACTTTACATCAATTAAATAAAGAAAAAATTGTGGATTTATAAGATAGTCTAGTGTTATCACCTATCAGTTTAAATTTTTAAGTGGAAATAACTCGATTCCTTATAACTCACAATGAATGTATCAAAGCATGTTATTATATGGGCTCTCACATCATCAAAGTTCGAGACCAAAAGAAGGCTCGAGGTCGGTTGTTGATAAACCCAAGATCGGAAGAAAAATGTCGAACTCGTGGTAATTATTGGAGAGACCAAAAGAAGAATACCCGAAAGAAATTAGTGGTATTTTTTGCTATTGGATTAGTTGGGCCCCTTATTCGAAACCGAAAGAATAATACATTGCTAGTAAACAATTATTGAGGGCAGGTGTTGAGATATACGATCTTATATCGATTAAATGAAGAAAAAATTGTGAACTTATAAGATGATCGAGCACTATCACTTATCATCTTAAATTTTTAAGTAGAAACGGATTCGATCCCTTATATATTCATAGTGAATTTAACATTATCTTCCATACTTAGATGAATGGGTTAATTAACTCGATAGCCAATCGAATTATTAGTCTTAACAAATACGACGAGCCAGACTTTTTTTTTTCAACTTCGAACTCATCAACAAACAACCGATCTCGAGTTTTAAAAATTCTTACTAATATTGTTCACGTGCACGTGAAGAAGATACTCGATTTTCTATTTGTCAAATTTTTACTAAGACCTTCGGTGCTTGTGATGAGATACGATAGGCTTTAAAAATTTAGCTCACTATTTGGCATTTGACCTGCTGTTCGGTGAATCGTCGGCGCCCAAAGCGAAGTGGACCCCGCTCTTTATTAATGAGAAAGAAAGAAAAAAGGACGGCATATTTGCCTAATTTTTAAAAATTTATTGAAATAATTTGAGTCCTTTTAATTATTAAAATTAAAAAATATATATATCAATGATTCTGAAATTTTATCGGTATGGACCAGCAAGTTTTATATGTATATATATATATATATATAAAATATGTGTGTATTTCATCTTGATTCTAGTTTTGGCCCCCGAAGATTTTGTTCATATCACTTCGGACCTTATACTTTACTTGTCCATCCTTGATCCTCCCCGCACGGGGTTTGGTTTTAGGGGCATTTGATTCGAGTACCACCTAGAGGTGGCAAATCGTGCCGGCCCGGTATTATTGGGTCGTGTCGGCACGACACAATAAGGGCTGCCCCAAGCACGACTCTTTAGGATATCGTGCCAGGCCGGCACGGCACGATAAGACAGGGGCGGCCTTAGCTCGGTCCGATAGTCCGATAAAAATATTTTTTGATCGTGACTTATTTATAATTACAGGTGAACTCACAAATGAGATTTTTTTTTCTATTTTTCAATTGTGTTTAATTGTCTATTAGTTTTTATTTAAATATATCTAATTGAGCTATCGTGCCAGCATGGCTCGGGGGATTATCGAGCCAGGCACACCCGATAAAATTATCGCACCGTGCCGGCGCAACACGATAAGCACTGGCCCAACACGGTATTATCGTGCCGAGCCCGTGCCAAATTTTGCCAGGTCTAGTACCACTTGACTACTACGATGAAAATTTCAACAATGGTAAATTTGTGATATGAAATTAAAATTTAGTAAAAAATTAATATAAAATCGGTTGAAAAATTGGATGTAAATATTGGAATTCATGTACTCTTCGATGTGAATGCTTCACCAACCACTCCAAAGAATTTTAACTAGTGTAATATTATATTGCAACAATGAAGTGCACAGTTGAACACTATAATTTGTGGTGTTAGATTTGTTGCAATATAATATTATGGCCAATGCCATCCCGATATTATGCCAATTACTTGATTGCATAGGAGATCTCCAAGCAAAGATAATCCATATTAAATCAAATTAGAGCTGGCAATTATGGCCCGCACAAGCACAGCTTGAAAAATTAGGTCACCCGAGCATGAAATTTTCAAATTTCTGACGACTCCGGCCTAGCACGAACTATATAAATAAATATTTTTAAAAAATAAATTTATATAATTTATATTTTAAAATAATTTTTTTTATCATACAATTAAATCGATTAATCTAAAATATGTATTAATTTACGTAAAATAATCAAATAACTATTAAAATATAATTATATGAGTGTAATCAATCACTTTTTTTAAAAATTACCATAACCTTATTTTTATTATAAATTTTATTTTTGTACTTTCGAGTTGTGCTATGCTGGCATGGCTTGAAAAATCAGGCGGTTCGAAAATATCAGTCCAAACACAGTTATTTTGTTTTGCTTCCGAGTTGTGCCACTTTTTGCCGGCTCTAAATCAAATACCAGAAAATGGGTCATATTGCATCTTCATCAACAATTTGGGTTCAAATTTGGAGACATCTATAAATGTTGGGATAAAACCTTAATAAAATAAGTCCATGGTGATACATTACAGTAATACCATCATCAATATATAATAACAAATTATAAATTCAGTTATTCATCCCTTTAATTCACTAGTATTGTTTGTTATAACGCAAACAGCTAATCTGGCCGGAAGACTAACTCGTTGTATGAAAGAGTTTATTTGGACCAATTACTCATTATTGCTCGGTCCATTCCCATCTATATGGAAAATGTGCCGAGACGGTAAGCCCATAATCTGTATTCAAAAGGATAGTGGATCTAAAAAAATCTGGATTTATATTAATTTTTTTAATTGTATAAGGTAATCATAAATTTATGGAAGAATAGGGGATGTATTTGATGTTTTGGAATTTATAAGAATGGACCAATAATTTGTTGAAGGGGATGAGCTTTATAACCAAAAACAAATTACACTGAGTCAATGTCAGCGACAAACAGACAAGCCCTGCAACTGTTTTTGTTCTTGTTTCCTCCTCCTCCTCCTCTTCCTCCACCTCCTCCTCCTCTAATGGTCGTTTGGTTCAATTTGTATTCTGTTTCTATCGAGGGGGAGGGGCTGTCGTCCCCGTGCCCTTGATCTTCTGCCTGTCGAATGTCGATCCTTTTTGTAGAGGCGGGCCGAGGGATCTCTTCCTGAAGGGATCTCTGTTTCTTCCCCCCTTAAGTGGTCAGAGCTCGACGTTACCGGTCCCGAGTCGAGCGAAGCAGAAAGTGAAGTCCCAGCAAGGCATGTTATTTGGGACGTTGCAGCGATGGAGCCAGACGAGTTGACGTCTTTTGGAAGGCTTCGAAACCGATAATTCTACGCAGACAATCGTCAGAAAACAGAGCATCAGCATTAGACAATCGCCGAAAACACGGCTTCTGCAAACTCGTCTTTCTTGATCGTGATTGACTGGAAAGACAGATTCAAGAAACACCCGGAAGGAGGAGGAGGAGGAGGAGGAGGATTGTTTATTCGGAACATTTATCACAGAGGGTTTCATCAGGTGGGTTTACCAAGTATTCGCCATTAACGCCCCCTTTCCGCGAAAAGAACGAAAAGCTATATTCTTGCGCGTAGATAATTGCAAGAGCCTTCCTTACCTAGAAAATTAGTTCACCGGGAAAAGAAAAATCTTCTTGTAAATTATTCTTAGTGGTCTGATGCAGGGGATTGCAGTTACTGATGGCCGCGTGTAGAATCCAGTCGTCGGAGATGGAGGAGCCGAGCATAGAAACCGACAAGCTCAGCTATGAAATCTTTTCCATCCTCGAAAGCAAGTTCCTCTTCGGCTACGATGACCAGAACAACAAGCTTTGGGTCCCTAAGCAAATCGACTCCAACAAGGCTGAGCCGCTGCCGGCTATCCTCCCCAACGGCAATGGTCAAACTCTCAGCGCCGCCGCGGATGTCTCCTCCGTCAAGAACCAGAGGGGGAAAATCTGCATCCTCAGCATCGACGGGGGAGGCATGAGGGGGATTCTCTCAGGGAAGGCTCTCGCATACCTCGAGAAGTCACTGAAGAACAAGTCCGGCAACGCCGACGCGAGGATCGCCGACTATTTCGACGTCGCCGCCGGTACTGGGGTCGGGGGCGTGTTCACGGCCATGCTGTTTGCCACCAAGGACCGCCGCCGACCGATCTTCGCTGCCGATGACACGTGGCGACTCCTCGTGGACCAAGGGAGGAAGTTCTTCCGTGGTTCGTTGTCATCTTCTTCATCCTCCTATGGGGGCCTCCTGCGGCGGATCTTCCCCGGCGGGGGCAGCAGGTCAGGCTCCGCAGCAGCCGCCGCCATGGAGAGGGCAATGAAAGAAGCGTTCACAGACAAGGGCCGGAGCCTCACACTGAAGGACACACTGAAGCCGGTGCTGATACCCTGCTACGACCTGAGCAGCTCGGCACCATTTCTTTTCTCAAGGGCAGATGCGCTGGAGACAGACAGCTATGACTTCCGGCTGTGGGAGGTTTGCCGGGCGACAACGGCAGAGCCCGGAAGGATGGGGCCGCTGCTGATGAGGTCAGTGGACGGGCAGACTGGGTGCTTGGCAGTGGATGGTGGATCGGCGATGAGTAACCCAGCTGCAGCAGCAATCACACACGTGTTGCACAACAAGCAGGAGTTCCCATTTGTTCGCGGGGTGGAGGACCTGCTGGTCCTGTCGATCGGATCAGGTCAACTTCTAGAACCGAGCTACGATTACAAGCAGGTGAAGGGGTGGAAGGCTAAAGACTGGGCTCACCCTTTGGCCCAGATCTCTGGTGATGGCTCCGCCGACCTTGTTGACAATGCAGTCGCCATGGCCTTCGGTCAGTGCCAGAGCACCAACTATGCGAGGATTCAGGTAAAAGAACTACAACACTTTGTTCTTTTTCACGTATTTCTTATTACAAGTGGTGAATTTTGATTAAAATTCCTCTAGCAAACAATGATACCAGTGCCCACCAGCAAAATTGATTTTTTCTTTACTATACGCTTGCGTAAATCAATAGTCTTGCCTTAGCATAGGATTTAGAGATTTATGCTGTTTTCTGGATACGGACTCTCCTTTCCTGGAAAATTTTATTGACCAGAGCAATATATCTGCCCAGTCTATACGCGGTCCCAGCACATAGAATGGTCCCATGTGCCGCAGGTCACGTAAATAGGATTTCTTTTCTAATTCATACGACGGCTGTGGATCATTTTCACTAAGGCAATTGCGGGCATTTAATGATGAGGGGCAAGTTTTGGAGTCTACTTTGCATGTTTTCTAGTGCAAGCCTGCAAGAGGGACAGACAGCCAGGCTGGTATGGGCAGTAAGGACTCTTGTCTTGGCTTTGGGATATTCCATTGCGACATCATTGTTTCGTGCCTCAACATTCCCTGATATGTTCATGAAGTCATGATATGTTCTAGAGCATACCCCTGCATACTACTGCCTTAAGTTCATCAATAAAAGCCGCATGATGTATTATATACTCTGGATGGACAATAGTAAATGTGACCTCCCTATTAGATTCTCAAGGTCATGCCCACCGGAGAATTAAATGTAGAATGGAGGGCGCCCCTTTTTCGTATCTCTTTGTAATTATGTGACCATTACGTGGTCATTACAGGGCTATGATCACTCTTAAGTGGTGGACCGGGTTAATTTCGAGCAATGTATCTTATCTGGAGGAATTTTTTCTTTAGCCAATCGAATCAATTGGTCTTTCAATTGGTATGTTTAGGTTTAGAATCCTTGGAACCTGTCCTGTATGAAGAGTTGCTCCAGAACCAAGGTTGTATGACTTTAACTTTCTGTCCTGGAGGGTTTAAATCTGATGCTGTGTGCCTATTATAGTTCCTCTTCCCATGGTTTGTGCTCCTTTATAGGGTACAAGATCCAGAGGTTAGTGTGGGTCCTAATGTGAGAGAGATAAAACATGCCCTTTTCCTTGTTCAACTTAATTAGAGCGCAGAAATTGCTGCTAGGGCACCCACCCTACGTGCTGTCAAGGTCCCTGGACCAGGCCCTGAGATTCCCCCATTTTTGTCAAATCTCCTATCTGGGCACGTGAAATTCAGGGAAAGGAAGTGGGATTTTCTTTGAATTTGGAATTTTAATCACCTTTTCTTATTTTGGCTAGCGGATTTTGGACTCTGTAGTGGAGTTTCTCGTGATCCTGTAGTATCTGCGTATTTTCTTTCCTTACGAAATGGAATTTATGGCGGATAACGGAGAGCTCTGTGGGCTGGCATTTGATTAGATTCTCTTTCATGGGTAGTTACTAATATTTCATTTTATCTTGGTAAAGTCCAAGATTTAAACTGACTGGGGTTTCATATATAGTGCTCTATGAATTGAATCATTGATGTAAATTCCTATCAATATGGAAGGCAAATGGGTCCACGATAGGGCACTGTGGACCCAACATCAACAGTGATGCGAGCCCTGAGAATGTGAAGACGCTGATAGGGATGGCCGAGGAGATGCTGAAGCAGAAGAATGTAGAGTCTGTGCTGTTCGGAGGCAAGAGGATCGCCGAGCAGAGCAACTTCGAGAAGCTTGACTGGTTTGCAGCGGAGCTTGTGCAAGAGCATCAGAGGAGGAGTTGTAGGATCGCTCCCACTGTTGCTTTCAAACAGGCTGCTCCTGGACAGCCTAATTAGGCTCATCATCCCAGCACAACTGGAAGCACCCAGAGAGAAAGTAGAAAAGGTAAATGTTCTTCCTTATATTCCCAATATTAAATGATCGAGTTTTCAGGTCGCCTATTTTGGTGGGGACCTGAGTGCATTGTGAACCTCAGCACAGGTTCATAATTTTTGATATTATTACTTCTGGGAACAGATTTAGCTCTTACAACTCCAATTTCTGCTGTAGCCAGTACAACTGCAAGTGACCATAAATATTTGTTACCTATAAACACTTAAAAATTGCATGAAAGCTTTTCTACTTGTCAATGCCAAGAAAGAAGCCTTTCGGGGTCTGCTCTGAATGGATCAGCTGGGAAATTTTTTTTACCGTCAAATTTCCTGTTGACTGGAAAAGGACTAGAGGAGCATTGGAAATCCTCATTTAGTGTGCCAGTCAGTATAGTCTTTTAATGGAAAAAAGGACTGATTGTGAAGTGTTAATTAACACGTGGTGCTTTGAACTGTCGGCAACTATTATCATTTATAGGTAGGTTACACTTGAAAGATGCCAGGGAAGAAATAATCGCAGTGACTGGATGTTGTCATGTTAATGTAGTGTGGGGTTCATTTCCTAGTCCAAGAAAACTCTAAAAAGGAATTATAGATGTGGGACAATGTTGAGACTCCTTTCTATTGTTTCCTACCGACAACTTATCCTGAAACAGAGAATTTGGACAGTGTAGTCATTTTGAAAGCATCAGGATGGGGCATCGAGCACCGACTGATGAGGAGAATGGGAGAGAGCAGGGGATTGTGGTCATTTATTCTCAGGATCATATCAGTGTGGATTCCTGAAAATGGCTCCTTGCAAGTTGGTGTCTCCTGTGATTATGTTCTGTCTGTCCATTAGAGGCAGGGTCTGAATTTTATCTTTGTTTTGCCTCTCTATCCAGCTTTTCTATTAGATTCTCTACAGTTCTCTCTCCAAATTATTCTCGGCAGAGCCTGTTGGTAATAAACAATGAAAAATTGTCCTCCAACCTTTCGATTACTCTTTTAAGAACTTTAGATCACTGAATGCTGGGAAACCACAAGCCTGTAATTGCAACCACAGTTGCAGCTCAGGTGTTAGACATACCCAGATTTTGTAGGGCACAAAATCTTTTGTCGGTCCAGGATCACTCGCAGCTGGGATGACCCACTTGCCACTGGACTGTGCAATAGGACATTAGGGGCACGATTCTATCAGGATAACCAAGTTGATTTATGCAGTGGAGTAGGACCAGAGTGCATGTAGGAATGTGTCGGTGGTGAGCTCCTAAACCACATGTATGAAATAGGACACCTAGGACCTGTTGGGGGAGACATAAATATCAAAGAGCCAAATAAATGGAGGGTTGTCTCTCTCTTTTTTTTTTTCCCGCTTTTTCCTTTTTAAACTTGGGTCATGAAATAAGAGAAAGTGACTCAAACTCCAAAATGTTCTATCTGTTTACTTGCTGCTTTTTACTGTCCAAAAACTCCCAACGGAGTGGCTTGGATCCCCAAAGTAAAGAACTGGGTACTTGGACCGAGTTCGGTTGGGTTTGGGGTGGTCAATGCGAGACCCACAATACTCAGCAGTCGCTATTAAATCTACTACTTTTTCCATGATCTGTTTGGATGAAGGTGTGATCTGTGTTGTTGAAATGCAGGTCCAGGGAAGAAGAGTGCGCTTGCATGAAAGGGAAGAGAAGGGGAGAGACAGAAAATAGATAGCTGCTTTTGCTTTTGAAAGTGAAGAAGACGAGGGAAATTGGGAGGAGGAAAAGTAAGGGAGGATCTTTGGTGGGATACTTTACCTGCCACAGTACAGGTATTGCGGTCGGCACTTCCCCTCTGTACATTGCAAGAAAATTCAAACCAATACAACTGAGAGGAAAAAGAAGAGAGGGCAGAGGGAAAAAGACAGCCTTTTCAGGTCAAGCCAAGAATCATTCGTGAAGATCTTGTTCTCTCAGAAGATGGGAAATCAAGGTGATATTGAACATTTTTCCATTGTTTAAGAGGGTTTCCCCACCCACCCCACCCCTCCATCTATCCTACCTTGCAGCAAGGATTGTTTGTGGATTTAGAAATCAGCTCGTGGGATGTTCTTTCAACACCTGAAACTTTCAGTTTCTTTTACTCGTCTGGATGTCTCTCTCTCTCTCTCCCCCTCTCTGCCCTAACTTGTCTTTTACGAAACTTGAATATGAGATATTGCTTAACAAGGTGACACATTCAATCCCAGTGATATGATCTTGAAATAGTCAAAACTTATTGGGTTACTAAATAGGTACGAGTTAAGAGGGAGAGGGATCTTCTCTTTTGTTCACTGTCTAATTATTGTTTGGTTGGCAAGAAGATTCTTAGCCTCTTCTCTTCCATATTCTCATGTTACTGGCACTGTGTTGGGTGTATGTCTGCTCTTACTTTTTGGTCTAGGAGTCATTCATTTCATCAAATTAGAAGTCATCAGACTACAAAATCTGTCCCAATAGACACAGTCACTCTTCGATCAGTGGTGGCTCCTAAAACATCTCCCAACAAAATATCTAACAGCTCTCCCCTAGGGGAGCCCCAAATCAAAATGTCACCATATCGTCCTCTGAGCTTCATCGCCTATTTTGACAAGTAATCTACAGCCTTGTTTGCTTTGCTATAGACATGCCTCAGCTGAAATTTCTTGAAAGTCTGACTAATGATCCTGCAATCCAAAATTATAGGAGTCAATGGATGATTCATAGAAACACTATCATGAAAGAGGTCAACAATAACTTTTGCATCTAGTTCTACTAGTAGATCTTGGATACCTAAGTCCCTTGCTAAGATGAGACTGTTTCGCAAGGCCCACCTCTCTACTATCATGTTATTCGCCTTGCCAAGGAACCTTGTGAACCCCTTAGTCCAACATCTTGACTCATCCCTAATTATGCCTCCTGCTCCTGCTCGACCTGGACATCCTAAAGCTGACCCATCTATGTTCAATTTCCACCATCCCATTGGTGGTGCTTCCCAAGCCACAACCTTCAACACCTGTTTTGATTGTTGAAGGGCAAAGTATTCACATGTCCTTTGAATGCAGATTTTTTTGTAGATCATGCTGAGGGTCACAATATTTGAACATGATTCGGTTCCTTTCTTTCCATAACAACCAAATTGCCATTGGAAATATGAACTTCCATGGGATGTTGCTGGTATGAAGCTCATAAGCTTCACAATTTGCATGTATCCATGCATTGATAGGAACATTGAAAGACGCCCTCTTTGTCCTTGGAATCCTAAGTTCCCTCCACAATGTAATAGCAGTAGTAGTACAAGTTCTTGGAACATGCTGGGGATCCTCTTTGTGGCCACATGTCTTGCAATTGGTATCTATATTCATGCCCCGATGGTTGAGGTGAGAAGCAGTGGGAACTTTCTTATGGCAACACAATCATAGAAAGTTCAATGTTCTTGGATGTGCAGCACTTTTCCATAGCTACTTCCGATGTGTAGTATTACTACTTGGATCTCGGCCACAAGCAAGATTGTATGTAGATTTTGTGTCATAATCTCCATTTGGGCCAAACTTCCAAATGATTCTATCCGGTCTTGTACCTAACATGCTCCTAGTGGAGTTGCAAATCAAGTCCCAAATTTGATCTGGGATGCATATAGATACNGTCTTGTACCTAACATGCTCCTAGTGGAGTTGCAAATCAAGTCCCAAATTTGATCTGGGATGCATATAGATACATTATGCAGGTTCCATTCCCCCTTATCATTCACCAAAGCTGCCACTGTTAAGTTCATCTCATCCTCCCTTAATGGTCCACTAATCAAGAATCTTAGGCTACCTATACCACTCCAATCTTCCATCGACAGATTAGTTGAGTCTCCCAAGCCTAGTAGTTTCCTTGACCCAATGTCACATAGTTGTTGCCCTATCCTAATTGCTCGCATGTTGAGCCGATTAGCCACTCCTACCATTCTAGGACCCATGTACTTATGCCGAATTATCCTAGCCCATGGGCGATTGCCATTCCTAGCCCTCCAGGCCAACCCCCCAAGAAGGGCCCGGTTTCGCCCATCAGCCCTTATGATGCCAAGGCCCCCCTTGTCTCGGGGTAAGGTAACCGTATCCCAATTAACTAGATGAATCTTTCTGTTGTCCTCCGATGATCCCCACAAAAAACTACTTGTCATTCTATCTATGGCAGCACATGTTTTTTGGGGGCAACAGGGTACTTTGCATGATATGGGCCGAGAGGGAACTTAGAACATAATTTATCAACGTGACTATACCAGCCCTAGATAATAACTTGGTCTTCCAACCTACCATCTTCTCTTTAAATCTATCTGAGATAAATTCAAATGATGCTATCCTAGATCCCCTCATATCCATGGGAAAGCCCAAGTATTTTGCCTAGCTTAGTAGTTTCACTGATATTCAAGCTCCTTGTCACATAGTTCCTCCATTGGGGGCTTGTGTTTTGTGAAAACATGACTTTTGATTTCTCAATATTGATTTTCTGACCTGAGATGTTACAAAAGCGTTCCAAAACATTTTTTATACCTCGCACCGTCCTCTCCTCCATGGGACCACATAGGATGATATCATCCGCAAAAAGTAAGTGGGAGAGGGCGAAGGTGTTCCTCGCAAGTGAAATACCCTTCCAATTACCTTGAGCAGTTTCATGCTCAATCCAAGATGTGAGAACCTCCATGCATAGGATAAACAAGTAGGGAGACAAGGGATCTCCTTGTCGAATCCCTCTTGAGGGTTCAATTTGTGGTAGAACTTCCCCCATTGAATAAAACATTTACTTTGTGAGAAGAGACAGTTTAAAATCAGGTTCATGGTCTTTTCCGGGAAGTTAAAAGCTTTCAATACGTTTCGGATTAAGCCCCATTCAAGCCTGCCATAGGCTTTTTCCAAATCAAGCTTTAAAATCATGATCCCTTTCCTTCCTTTATTTTATTTTATTTTATTTGTGTTTGAGAGCTGTCAAAGCTTCTCTCAGAATGATCACATTATCACTCCCCCTTCTTCCTGGTATAAAACTTGATTGATAAGGGGAGATATGATCATCCAAAAAAGCTCTCATCCTTTTGACAAGTATTTTCGTAACCAATTCATAGCTTGTATTACACAAACTTGCTGGTCGAAATTGTGTGATGAGTTTCGGATGAGGTTTCTTTGGGATCAGAGAAATGAGGGTATCATTGACTCCTTCCGGGAAGTCTTCTCCTTCGAAGACCTTCTTGGCAAAAACAATCACTGACCTTCCCACAATCATTGTCTGCTCTTACTTGGTAGCGGTATTTGAGTCTGCTTTCCTGTGATCATATTTTGTCCTCTCTCCTTCATCCTTTTAGTCACCACAACTTGTTGTCGGAATCCTGAATACTGTGATCCCTCATAGATGCAATGCGAGCTTCCTTGAAGTGTCATTTGGGCCCAGAAGTTTATTGTCTGTCAGTCATACACGCTCTACCCATATCGAAATTGAATAGCTAAAATCATAGTTTTTAAAACTTAACTGGAGCAAGAATTGGTTAAGGTACGAGTTCATGGATTTGTGGGTCAAACTGAGGGTTCAATAGGTCAAACCGTACATTTAATAAATTGACATAATATCATAATTTATAAATGATGTGCAATAAAAATTTATAATATAATTATTATATTAACCCAAAATTTAACATAAAATATAAATATAAGTATAATAAAATAAAATAAGTATATTATAATACGTTTCTTTTTTTTATTTATTTTAAATCGGCTGATTCAATCGAAATTAACTGTATTTTAAGTATAATTGGGTTAATTTTGGAAGTCGGATTGAATAAATATGTTTAGAATAGTTGTTTCTAAACATAGGACTAGCAAGATAAGGAAAGGCATATATATGCCTAGAGAAGACATGACTGATGGCTCTATACAAGGACGGAGAGATTTAACACCATACCGCATCCTCCAAATGCATCACAGCCTTCACCGGTGCCCGCATCTTGAGCCTCATCTCCTCGTACTCGTCCTTGGGATTGGACAGCGCGACAATGGCGCCGCCGGCCCCGACCGAGGCCTTGCCCTCGTGGACCACGATGGTCCTGATCACGATGTTGAGGTCGAGCGTCCGGTTGATCGAAAAGAACCCGATCGAGCCCGAGTAGACCCCCCCTTGAGGAGCTCTCGATGGAGTCCAGGAGCTGCAAGGATCTCTTCTTTGGGGCTCCGGTCATGGAGCCGCCAGGGAAGGCGGCCTGAACGCACTCGACCCCGCTGACATCCGGCCGCTTCTTCCCACGCACCGTGCTCACCATTGTACGCACAGTCGTGTAGGACTCCACCTCGATGAGGTTCGGGACGTGCACCGACCCGGGCTCGCAGATGCAGCCAAGGTCGATCGTTCCTCAGGAGGTCCACGATCATCAGATTCTCGGCCTGGTCCTTCTCATTGCATTAATTCACAACAAAAGCACTGCGTCACAGTGAATGCCCCAAAAGTTGGCTTAAAATGAACATATGGACCGGATGGTCCATGAGATTGCTTGTCCGGTGGTGGCCGGCAACACCACAGGAAAAATGGTGGCATTTGAGGATGACCATATTGAACTGCTGATGTTTTAGAGATTTCTTCCTCAGAAATCACCCCCCCTATAGCCTCAGTTACCGGCAAGCTAACTAATGCAGCATTGTTCATCACGTTCCCGGGAATCCAAGATTCCTAGAAAATGTTCAACTGAAAAAAACACTCCCTGAAGTAGTTACCTGGCTGTCGCAAATACCCGTGGATCGATGATGAACTGCACATTCTACAGGGTTAGTTCTGAAACTTCGGGTTGTTATAAGATATATCATTTCTTGTTTGTGCTCTATATTACTTGACCTTACAGAAGTAATATGCTAGTATACTACCAAGAGAACAGCAGCAGAGTTTAGATACTGCCGCGACCAAAAGTAGAAGTACTTGTACTGGAGTTGCATTTTGAGTCGATGATCTTCCTCTTCAGTTGCTCCCCAAGAGATGGTACCTGTCACAGGGTTCGGGCTTGACCCAAATTTTTCGATCCTGTGATGGTGCTGAGCCGTGTCTCACACACCCTCAGCCAACCCCAAACACACGCAGCAATGCAGCTCGACAACGTTTAGCAACAGAAGGCTCAAGATCAGACAGTGCAAGCTAAGGGAAATCCCACTTGTATTCACACATCCGGTGTACAAGAATAAGCAAAACCCTTACCCGACCTTGCACGGTTGCGCCAAGTATGTGCCTCGTGCGCCCAGCACTCGCACTCCTCACTTGGACATGTGGACTTCGCCCGGGAAGTCCACGCACGGCATGGAGGAACTGGAGACAGCACCGCCCGCCATCCTGGTTCGGCTTTCTGTCAAGGACACATCTTCCTTTGCTCCAGCCTTCTTCCTCCCTCGCCTGGCTTGCTCGCTTTCTTGCGGGCTTGCCTCACTTGGTCACGCCCAGAACTTGGGCAGGTGAGCTACACCCCTGGAAGCTCACGCATGGGTTAGAGGAGCTGGAGGCAGCATGCTCCAGTCGTCTTCCTCCTCCCCTGGCTTGCTCGCTTGCCTGCTTGCCTGCATGCTTGCTCGCTCACCTGCACCGTCAC
>CXYZ01010071.1:740829-752759 GCA_900006705.1 Sonneratia caseolaris | reverse complement strand
TGGGGCTTATGGCATTCCTAGAGCGACCGGGTCACCCATCCTTGAGCGAGTGCTGCGGGAGCAATCGCGCACATCGCTTGCCTGCCCGCTTAGGGACGAGGCTTGCAGGAGAACCCTTTGCCCGTGTCGCCTCCCCGCTCGCCCTTCCAGATGCCGGCTGATCCCGATCCCGGTTGCCATGCAATCAAGGGTCCACATAGCAGCCATATTCGTGTCCCAGCATTGAGGGGCTTACAGTACCCTTGATAGGCTTCGCCTCAAGGGTCCCATTCCTGTCCAGTCGAAGGAACCGTTCTGGAGAAGAGCAGCAGGTGCAAAGGTTCCCGCTAGCAAAGTTAAGCCATGCGGCATATGGCGCAGGATTGTTCTCCCTAAGGTAACGATAAAGCCCAAGAGAATCAATATCTCCAACCTCTTTCTGAAGCTGTGTTGTCAGACACAGCTGATAGCTCTCCCCATCCTTTATATACCCAAGGCACTTCTCCACGTCTTTCTTATACTGATCTCTAGATTTCTCAAGGGAGAAACCAACTTCAGCAGGAGAACGAGCCAGGGGCTTTGTGGTCTGGGTCCTTTGCTCTGGTACAGAACGAAGCTTTAGGCTGAGAAGCTTCTTCTCTGTTTCCTCTAACCAAGAGGCTTCTTCGGTGGTTTGATCATGTGAGGGGTCAACTACCAGGAGTTCATCTGCAAAGAAGAAGCAAGCATCCGGGGCACTCGACTTGTGGCGATTTGAGGCCACTCCACATTCGAGTTTAAGGTCATACCTGAAATGCGAAATTAACATTATGAAAAACAAAGTCTGGGTCCCAAATTCATGATATACTCAAGAGAATACCCAATATAACCAACATATCCGCCACAGAAGTCGAATGGCAGACCGGCAAAATCCTTTTCTTCACAATGGAATGACTGAAGCTCCTATGTGTGCAACAAGAGAAATCAGAGTTTATCTCATGGTTTGTCACAATCATTAAATTGGATATAACTACTGTCAAATTATTACTGCAAGAGCTAATAATAAGAGAATGGCTCTACTGATGTCATGCAAAACAATTTCTCCTCATGAATGAAGATACAGAACGCATTTCAGTAGTTTGACTACCTTGTTCTAAAATTTGAAAAAGCCTTCTAGGAAATAACTACTGGTGCGACCATCAATATCTTGGACTAATAGGTTGCCTCCCACATTAGCAGCGGTACCACTGCATCAGAAAACCATGGGGAAACATTTTCACCCGTTTCTTAGACTCACTTGAGTCACATTAGACAAGGCAACTGTCATAGATGTTTTCACACTTAGCATAAATAGCAAAACAGAGCGGGAAAAGACAGAAATGTTTAGTACAAGTCCAAACCTTTGATCAGATAGTCTAAATGTCAACTGTTTCCAAAGAGATCCACCCTTTGCCCCCATGAAAGAAAACCGAGCTCTTCCCTGAACATCCATAAAAGGGCATCAGGGAACATGCAAACAGGTAAACCAAGGTAATTTAGAGTGAAGAAGTGAGTTCGATAAGCTATCAGAATTGAAACAAAAGGTTTTGACATGCTGTATCTCTCAGGTTCATCCACAAGATAAGTACCTTCTCTGTGGAGGCACTGTCAAGCCAAAAGGTGTTCTCTGTCCCATTTTCTGTGAAAATTTTGCAGAATATGTTATCAGAACCGCCAATCTTTGCAGCAAGGCCTTCAAACTTTCTCCATCTCAACTTGAGAGGTCTCTTCTTAATGGTGGAATGATCCTTACTGGGAACCTGGAAAGAGTCTCTCTCGCCTACATCACATAATCGGGGCAAGCAGTACCCACTAGAGTCGATCCAAGACGCTTTATCCTGTACAGAAACCAGTCTCAGGAGATGATTCATGTTGGGCAGCAGCACATTCACTAGAAACACGTCACTGATCAAAACGAATACATTAAAATCTATGCTGAGGTGATGAGAATCAGCCAGATAAATCAGGGGCCTTACGATCAAGTGCTCATATGATCTTCTGTTGCCAGCATAATTAAAGCTTCTCCCTTGCAAACTAGATGCTCGCCATCTTGTCCAGTAATCTTCAGTTATCTCCCGAAAATTTTCAAAGACTTGTCTTCCATAATAGGTCGCAACACTTTCAGGATGAAACTGCAGGTCAAATGTGTTAACAATGCAAGAGGAAAGTAAAAACAAAACAAAGCATCTTCATTTTGTACCCAATATGACATACCTGAACACCAAAATGAGGCCAAGCAGAATGCCTGATGCCCATTAAGATTTTTGAACTGGACGCTGCCTCAAATTGACCGAGATGACTAGGCTTTCCATTTTTTGCTTCTGAAAGAGGATCTTCCGGTGGAATGAGATGGGTACACTACATGTTTTGCACCTCTAAATGAGGACCATCATGGAATATATCAACATTTTGATTCTCAGAAAATGGGAGGGGTTTGGCACAGGATGTCCATGCTATAGGCACAAGTTCCTTTGGAAGTGTTTCAGGGACTATTACAAGAGAATGATACCGAACTACCTGGGAGAAAAATCGAAGCGCAATTTTGATAACAAAGAGTATAAAAAATTAAAGAGGCTGCTTCAAAAAATTGTAAAGTTAAAGAAATACTCTCAAGATCCAAAAGACTGTTCAGAGACTAACCTTGAATCCTGAGTTTCTGCCTGAAGGAATGCCACTAAACAGCCCGCAACCATCATGCTCGATCTCACTAGAAACCATAGAACGACTATGAAGCAAAAGTGCTGCATTTCATAAATGTACCACAAAGAACATCCTCATACTGACGACTTACACATTGAGTACTTGCTCAACAAATATAATCAGACATTATGAAAACTTCATTGTAAATTCAGGATACCTCAGCCGGCCATGGACTGGTTCAGGTGCGTGGACAACTTCAGCACCATGCACGTAACCTAAAGCCTGTCAAAGCATTATTTGGCAATTAAAACTAATAATACGAGCCATTACTAAGTATTTGCAGCCCTCCGTTGCTTACAAACAGAGTAAATAGAAATAAACCAATTATTACTTTGTCACAAGTACCTGGTGCCCAAGGCAGACACCGAGAACAGGGATATCACTGCATTCAAGCAACAGCTGCAAACATATCCCTGCAAGACATTGCAAAGTGGATTGGAAACCTCAGGAAAATACATTTACAATTTATGATTGCAGTATAAGTTATAACAACGATTAATGCAGGTCCAACTAGAAGAACACTGAAGCAACCTTTATTTTATATTATTGGATGCATATAGATCTAAGTCTGATAAGAAGATCTTTGGTGGGATCTCCTCCTTAACAGCTAACCTCCAGTCAATTATCTCCCACCTTACAGAAAGTTAGTGATAGGTTCACTAATAAAGGAAAATCTCTGCCTGTTTTTGTTAATGTTTCCCTTATTTTCTTTACTGTGGATTAGCCGACGGATCTGAGAATGTTTAAGTCGATTCCCTTCTCCATGATCAACCTAACATAAAAGAAGAAATAAAATTCCATATAGATATATATACACGCACACAATGGTTTTTTACTCCTGACTGCCGAGAATGATTACTGTACAAATAAAATGAGAGGCAAAAATAATTGAACAGCAAGACATCTGCCTACCATACCTATGTCTGATGGGCGTTTTGGTGAACCAGGTCCCGGTGATATAACTATGTTATCAAATGCATTTTCCTTGTAAAGGTAATGCCTTATTTCTTCCCATGTCCTGCTATCATTTTTAATCACAACAGGAGGCACTGGTACCAGACCAAACCAAGAAAAATGTCAGCGGAGGCCAAGACTTAAAAATGTGGGGGAAAAAAAGGGTGAAGTTTGAAGCTCAATTTTCTCTCCTTTTAACATTCAGACAAAACAAAGGCCAGTTCACAGACACAACATCAATAAGATACAGTCTGGTTTGTCTCATACTGTATTTTGGATCCAACGACCAACAGTATTGCCTCAGACATTCCTTCCCCATCAATTTATGCCAAAAAAGGGCCTATACCGAGTGAAAAATAGCAAAAGGGATATCAAAGATAACATGAAGCACAAGACAGGTGAGCAAAAAGATTATTCATCAAGATGGACTCCAGTGGACCAGTTACCTCCATTTATGGTCGACAACTGCTGGTAAATGTTGTAGGTGTAGCTATCATAGTTGTCTATTAACAATGTCCGCACATATTCGAGCTTCCGAGGCAGCTTCTTATTCTGCTTCTTTACTACAAATGATTCTTCCAGGTTCTGGGGAATGACATGGCTTGATAATACCTCTTTTCTACCTCCAGCATATGATACTGTAGGGTGCTTTGCAGAATGAGCAGTCTTAAATGGCTCAAGATGATCCTTTTTGAGATTCAAATAGGGATGATACAAACCCTCAATTAAAGGGACTGACGAGATCCCAAAAGAGGATGAGCATAGTCTCACATTCATTTCTTCTTGGGAGCTTTTGAGCTCGTTGTGAAACTCTTTGAACTTTTGCCACCTTAACAACAAAAAGAGAGGTGTATAAGAATGCATCAAATATATTTCCTCAAATTTTAAAGGATATCACTCCAAAATTTGAAGCTGCAAATATGCACACATGGGCGAACCAGAGTTGATACTTTATACAAAATCAAGGGTTAGACTAAATTCCTCTCATTCTCAGATAAAACCTCCTCCTTATAGTTCATCTTATGAGATTTGGGTCAATTGGCCTGCCTAAAATGAGCCTAACAAAGAAAACCAGCAAAGTAAAGATGATTCAACAGAGAAATGGGAGGTAGAGACGATATTGAATCAAATGGGACCATGAATTTTGAGGTAGATTAGGCCAATAAGATTACAATATAGTTATGTAACAATCAGATTATGATTAATAACGTAAATTGACAGCTTAAATCTAGAGAAATATCTAGCATGGAACATAACATGGGACTCTGCCAAACTCGCTATACAAAAGTTAATACTACAGAAGACTGCCAAAGACACTAGCAACCCCATTTGCACTTATCAAGGGTCTCCAATAGAACAAGGAGAAAATGCTGGAAGGAGAAACCTGAGGTAATAGCTAGGCATCATGATAAACATCAAAATTACTACAATCCCTTTTGTTGCTCAATCACTTTCCTAATTTGATTGCCTTCTCCCATGGAAACCCCCACCCAACCCACCACACACACACAAAAAAAAAAAAACCTACCCAGCCAATCTTCTCTGGCTCTATATTGCTATGAGCAATTTTCACCTACTTTTCATTTGGTAAACAAGGTTTCTGATAAGAGGCAATGGAACAACCAAGCAAGAGTATCCGCAGCTCCCCATTCACCCTCACGAAGTCCTTTGATAAAGTTATTTCTTTCCATCATTCAAATGTATTAGATAATCGAACAATAACAAATAATAAACCACACTATTGTCTAATATATATATATATATATATATATATTAAGAAAATGGTCATGGCGACATCAAATTAATCATGATAACAGAACATAGATAAACAACGCAAAAGTCCCCTACTTAACCAATTCCAGGGGCCTTCAAAACTAATGCAACCCGTGAGGGATTATCAGATAATAACACAATAATAAATAATAAATCATAGCATTAACGTAAAGACAATGTGTGTCTACCAATGAACAGGTTCATAATTGGCAGCTTAGCAAGGCACGAGTTAAGACGTCAAGATCTCAATCAGAGCACATGGCCAGCTGCCCAGGCAACGGTAAGATGGGGACCCAAACAGCGAATGGGGAGGATTGGCCTCGGAAAAGGCGACATCTCGACTACAACCAACAGAAAGCAACTGACCTTTTGGGATTCCGAGGAAACAGAGAGTAGGAACGGATCTTTGACCGCGTGCCCAGTAACGATAGAAGCAAGAGGAGGAAGGAGAGTACCTTTTGGACCGTTGCTACGTCTAGTGTGCCGAATCTGTTGATGACCATGGAACATACCCGGGAAGGTTTCAAACTCCTGGACTGCAGGTGAAATCCGTCCTCGGGATCGTTTGGTGTGGTGTTGTGGTGGTGGTTAAGTGTGTACCTCGACTCGAAATGTATGGCTAGGCTGGTCGTCGACAATTTGCACGGGCGTTTTCTGGAGAACTGCAGTCACAGAGGATATCGGGGCTTTAAGCGATTCCACGATTCATAGGCGTGGAGGCGTCGCGGCAGCGGTCGCGATGAGGGAGGCCACGTCCACCGCCATGCAATGGCCGTGAACAGCGGCCCTGCGGGAGGTGGAACTGCGCATGCATGCGCGCGCGTGCATTTCCACCGACTGCATGCAACCCCGTGGTCGCTGCAAGATGAATCAATGGAGCCTCCATCCATGGTGGATCCAAAGAAACGTCACTCCAACTGGCCCGGAAGAAAATATCCATGGTGGGTTTCTTAGGCTTCATGACTCGAACATAAGACTTTTGGATCCAAAGAGACGTCACTACGCATGGTGACTTGCACTGACACCACTTTAAAATATTTACTGCATTTATAAAGGGCTTCGCTATTATTCGATCCAAAATTTTTAGTTAACTTATACACTGCTGACGTAAGCTTTAATGCATAAAATTGAAAGAATTCAACGGGAGAATTCATGAATCTATGGGTTCAACAAGGGCTTGACGTAAGAGATCTCAAGTGCAATTCTCGTTAATGGGGTTGAGGTGGGAGTCGTGTGAGGCTATCAAGATGTTGCTGATGGGTCGAGGTGGTTTTCATACCTCTTGTTCTTGAGCAGAGTCTCAAGTTTGGAGGAAATCCTCATCGGAAGAGCTAGCATCATCCTAGAGCACGTCAGGTGGGCTCATCGAATCAATTACGCTCAGGCACGATCCTCTCCCGATCCATTCTTTAGTGTACCACGATCCAGATAGCGTAAACCACGCTAACTTATCTGCAATATCTGTTGAGATTCTACAATTAGCCATGCAAAGAGCTTCAAGCTTTACACAAGCCTGTTGCAATTCTCACGTTTAACCATCTCACAACCAGTGGTGACACCTTCCGGGCCTCATTTCGGCCGCACAAGGCCACCGCAAGGCTGCTCGTTGCAATCTCGGGCTGTACTGTAGATCCTTCTCATCGAATTAGAATTTATTCAGGGCGGATTATCGGTAGGGGAAGAAATCAGTGCATACGAAGGGAAGTGGAAGGATCTGAAGTTACATGAAGCTTGTAAAGCTTCCTAAGAATCTATATTATCATGCAGTTTACTCGTTGCTGCTGCTGCTTCCTCTGTATAATGCCATGTACAAACAGCAGTGTAGTCTTGCGTATCCCGAACCTGATCAATCATCCGGGTCGCCACCAGTTCACTTCCCGAACGTGAAATCCGACTGGTTTATATCGACCATGTGATGGGTTCCACTCCTCTGGAGTTCGACAGCTCCCGGGGCCAGGTGCCGAATCTGTCCATCTGGTTCCAGGACACCGGCGGCAGTCTGGTTCCAGAGGGAGGAGGAGTCATCGTCCCCGTCGTGCCTGTGGGGTGAAGAGGTGTGCAATTCGGCTGGCGCAGCCCAGTTCTCGGTCTCGACATGGGTGCCTCTTGGTGTCTCAGGGAGGCTGTGGAGGCTCCGGTGCTGGTAGTTGTGAAGGAGGTGAATGGGGGAGGAGCCGTGCTCCGGGGTGGCCGGGCGGCTAGAGAACGGCGTCGCTGTGCTGGAGTGCTTACTGTCCTTGGCGTGCTTCTTCGCCTGGTGGTGCCAGTGCTTCAGCGCTGTCGCCACACGGTCGTCGAAGATGGTTGGTTTCATCGTCGAGCCCATCTGCACGAACCATTTCGGCAAGAAAACGTATTCATAATTCACACAAAATCATCTCCAGCAAGCAAGCAGACCGAGCTCGGAATAACACAAAAACTGGATTCCCAAGACTTGAAACCCAAAGCGGATGTCAGTAGCGAGTTAAGAACTGACCTGTGTCACCAAGGCATATAGAGGCAGTGTCACATAACTGCAAAGAACTTGTATGACGACCCTGCACAAATTTTCCAAATACATATGAACTCTCTGTATCAGAACGGTATCCAAAATCACTGATGAACCGATTCAGTATATCAATGATCGGCCAAAGAGCTCACCCCATTGACAATCTGATGATGATGCCTTCATTCTTGCTGTGGAAGCAGTTCTTTATGCTCTTGAATGCATACTGTAAAGAATAAGTAATTCGATGTCTATCAGCATAGAAAGGTGGATCGTAATTTATACCGTCTAAAGATTATTCTTTTTGACCAAGTTCAATCGTGATGGATGATGGTCAAGGTTCCCGACATCAGGACAAGCAACAATGCGAATTGGCCTGGTCAGGAAGCCTGTACTTACTATACTCCAAGCGAAGAAGGCTAGTTGGAAAGCGTTCTGCAAAAAGAAACCAAAGATGTAAGGAAAGAAAAGACAAAAGCATAGAGCATGGAATCTTTCGACTTGTACATGGCTGAAGACGACGTTTGTTTCAGCCTTGTTTGAGCAGTAACTTATCAACAGGTACTAAGTCAGATAATGACCTGAAAGAGGATGAAGTGAATGAGGAAGAGGAGGAACCGGGGCCGACCAAACCAGAAGAGGTCATTGCCGGGCTGAACCACCGGTGTTCCCTTGACCACATCTCCCCTCTCTTGGATCTTGACCGCCATCTTTGTGATGATCACTTGGAGCTTGGTGCCCACCAGTAGAATGATCTGCAGCATTCACATTTCAAATCACAACTACACGATTATCCTCAAAATGTGCAGTATGACTTGGAATCGGATGAGGAATTCAGTAAAGTATCGTAATTTTTCTATCTGTGCTTACAATCAGGGGGATGAAGGGCAACCAAAGATAAGAGTACCACCCTGCAACATTGAGAAAGAACATAACCGGCACCTTAGTTAGCCAGTTGATTCGTAAAATTTTGCTCACAAATTTCGAATCACTCTCATTAATAAGATATCTATCGCCTTGTAAGTTTCTGTACCGTTTGTATTCGAGAGCAGGAAGAGCACCATGGAGAACCATATAACCGGGCTGCAAGTTGGGCAGCGAAATCATAAGATCAGTCGCAGATGCAGATTTGGAAAACAGACATTCCATGAAATATGTGAGGAAAACTATGGACTCTAGTTCTTTTCCCTCCACGAACCAACCTTATGCCAACGACCTCTTTGAAGTCCTCCTCAAGCGACCGGAGGATGTACTTCTGGAAGTCAAACTTGGTCTCGTTTTCAGGTGTAAGATGTGCCTGGAAGAAACCAGGTGTTCAAAGACAATCGTAAGAAGACTGAATGGGCATCTTGGGTTGTAGTATTTAAGTGGATATGATTTACTTACAACAATGAATCCGTGCCTCAAAGCCAGGTAGTCAACTTTGGTCACAGACCCAAGGAACTGTCTGAAGAAACACACCTGCAGGACAACAGAAGAAAACATGTTACGCCTATTCTGACACAAGCCGATTGTTGAATGGTAAAACTCTCTTAACCATGCATTTGCTTGGTTGTTTACAAAGTCCATAAGACTCGCTCAAAGAGAAAAGATGTTGAATTGTCTCAATCAAACTCACAATCCAAAGAGTAATGGGTGACTTGGTCCAATAGTGCAAGTGCCTTCTCCCAAATGATGTCTCCCGTGCAAATCTAAACCTCTCTGGATCTATAAGAAGTTCAAACAATAGAGGGTATATTATTTTTCACCTTTTCCTAACAAAAACATACGCAATAAAAAGAGATCTAGTACAATCGAAAAATGTTAAATCATCCTGTAAACTATACCCAAAACTTCTCATAATTTAAAATTGGACAGTTGCAGCCACCCAGTTACTTACTGCAATTTAAATCCAACAATAATTGTACACATAAATTAATGATAAGGTGCAGAAAATATCTTGATCCTGTGTGAATGTTGTCCAAGTTGATATTAAAAATCTTCTGAAGGAAATTGAAAAATTGGCCAACTTGCACCACTTGACAGGTCACAGTAACTTCAAGATGGGACCACATTACCATTGTAGTACTGATATTCGAGCGTCTTTGTCTCATTTTCCCACAACTTCCACCTCCTCATCTGCATAATTTTGAGCCAGTCCAATTGCATATAGCACATATTAGTCTTATCCATACCCAAGTAAGAAACTGCAAAGAGAAAAGGAATGGGTCTACATTCGAGTCAAATTGATCAACTGAAGGGTAAACACTCGGGATTATTCCCATTTATTAGGGATCTCTGTGAATTGTCGTATTACCTTGAATGTGCCCAAGGCCAAAGTTAGGATGCAGTAAAGGACATGGAAAATTGCCAGTACAAAGATGAATAGGTGAAGCTGGTGGATGCTATATGCTGTCATAAAAGCCAACTTTCCCTGCAATCACAGCAGATCAAAATCAGTCATTACCTTTAGATTTTGACCCTTTTTTTACCTGGAAACAAAATCGTTGAGACACTAGACTTCGGCATGAACGTCGAAGAATGGTGTTGGGGGTGTTTCATTTAACCGTGTCCACTTATGTTTTCAGGCTCCTAAACAAATGAAATTTTCTCAACATTGTCTTTTCGGAAGAGCTCATATGGGTACCTTTTCTGTGCACTTATCCCTCCCTTTTGTGGCCAAACTCCGCCGAGCAATCTCTCCCCCGGAATCAAAGAACTCGAGGAGCCTTCTCTGGCCATACTGTTTACGCTTGAGAGGCCCGCCACATGGGCGCCAGGTCTCAGCTGTGCTCCTCGAAATGCATATGTCCGATATCGGGTCCTGAAGCACCGTCAGCAGCAGGGATATGAATCCCAACAGCATAAGCTCTGTGTCAACGAAAGACACGAATCGATTACAACAACCGGTGTTAACACTCGCTTTGTGTTTCAAGACCCGAATTCAGTTTCACGAGGAGGGCTGGGTCATATACCTGATTTAACTTTTTCAAGGGCCTCAACGAGAGCTAGCTTCCTTTTTCCTTTTAACCACTGCACAGAAGCCAGAAACCAAACTGATGAAGTCACCTTCCAGCCAGAGAAGAAGAAGAAGGAAAAACACTGGCAATCCGGGTCTCGAAACATATGGAAGCTTTCTTTACTCCCTTGTCATCCAGCGACATGAAACTTAAAACTCGAACCGACCGGTTCCATAACCATTTTGACGACTAAGCCAACAGGAGATCTTCCTATAGTGCAGGATTACATCGAAGTAGCTTATAAGTTAAACCTGAAGTACCTTTTCTACGAGGTGAATGATGTGTTCAGCCAAGAGGGAGATAGCCAGCAGCACGAAGCAGACGACCGCCACTGCCCACGTCGCCGTCTCCTCCATCGTCCGCTCGTACTCAACCTGCCCCTTGTCCGCCATATCTTCTCCTTCTCAGGCGCCTCGCCCTTCGCTTAATCAATTTCTTCAACGCAACTCTGAGAAACTGAGAAGAAGGGCAGGGTAACAGTGCAGAACCCGATGGAAGTTTATCCGAACTCAGGCAACCAACTCACTAATGAACCCGCTTGCACATATATATATATATATATAATATGTGTGTGCGCGTAGCTCTGCAACTGTCTGATGGAGAGAGGAAGACAGGTTTTTCTAATGGAGATGATTGCAATTAAATAATACACCACACACATAGGCTTTTCATGGTCATAGATACGTACACATAAGGGAGAGAAATAGATAGGTAAGGGAAGAAAATTCAAAGGCGTTGACTCGTCCAAACAGTACAGCTAAAGAGAAGCCCCTGCGTGCATAAAACTGAAGTCGGATACATAGTTTTTAAAACCGGACCGGGTCGGGAACCGGTCAAGTTATGGATTTATGGGTCGGACCGGGGGTTTAATGGGTTGAACCGAATGTTTAATAAATAATATTAATAATATAATATTCCAATAAATTGATATAATATTATAATTTAATTATGATTTATAATCAAAATCATTAATATAGTTAGAATGTTAGTATCAAATTCAATATAAAATATAAATATAAATC
>CXYZ01010071.1:655652-740766 GCA_900006705.1 Sonneratia caseolaris | reverse complement strand
CTCATTTAAATAATAATTGGATTTTTTGTGAGAACCGGACCGGGGGAGTGGTCGGTTCCCGGTCGAACCGGCCAGCCCGGTCCGGTTTTAAAAACTATGGTCGGATGTGATCTACATTGTATTTCGATCATTGCCGCCTTTTCCGTACAAAAAAAAGTGTGTAACCTGTCAGCCGAGGGAAAGGCTGGTTCAGGGAACCTCGTTACATGGCGGATTCTATATGCCCCCGCACGGCCTGAGAGGGAAGCTTATACTTAGATATGTTAAACGAGTCATGCTGGATCGAAATCAGTTAGGATCGCTCTTAATCTAGCATGTAAATATTTTTATTGGGTTGTGGGCGGTTAGGGATTAATTCAAAAATATGGACTTGTTGAATCGTATTTGGCTCCGACGGTTACTCTGTTGAACTGATTCGGAACTATTTAAAAGCCAACCGAACCATCAAAAATCCTACAAATTAATTATTGGATTTTATCGGGTCAATTTAAAATTAAAAAAATAAAAATATTCATTTAAAATAATTAAAAAAATTAAAAAATGAATGATTCATGAGCCAAACTAACCTAAACCATTAATCGGTTTGTTTATAAATGGTTTCAGACTGGTTCATATTTATCTGAACCATTACCTGCAACCGAATCGGCCCATTAAACAAATAGGTTGAACCATAACCGGATCAAATAGTTACATGCCTATTTTAAACTGGACCGAACCTCACTTTTAACCACACTAACTTATACCACATAAAATCTTATGTCTGGTCGTTAGATGGTTCAACAGTTATTGCGAGCCATTCGATCCATTTTCTTAATATGTACCATGGATCATGAGCCGTATGATTATGTTATTATCGGGAAGTAATACCTTCCCTTATCAAGAATTTGATAACTACTTAATAATCCTAGATGGAAAGAATAGTAATAATGGGCCGGAGACAGTTTTCAAGCCATCCGGTATTAAGGTAAAGTTTCTCTAATTAATCTAATTTTTTAATTAATAATATTTGAATTCGAGAGCTTACTTTAGTAAAATAGATATCGAACTTTCTCAATTAATTTATATCAATGTTGAACCGGGAAAAGTCGAGCACCCAGGGCCCGGACGTGAACGTTACTATCAATTTGGTTTTAAAACATAATTTTTATGCTATTTAGCATATTTATAGACCGAAAAACAAATAGGAGAGAGAGAAAAGATAAGATAATTAAAAAATTTACTGATAAAAATTAAACTATATGAAAACCAATAATATTAAGATAAAAACGACGGCGCCCAACCGAACCTCATTTCTTTCTAATGGAGAGGTCAAGCGAAGGGGACAAGAACGTAATTAGCAAATTAAAATTTGTATGCCGTCAGTAGACTTTCAATTATTACGGCTCTCCAAGTTTAGTGGATGACTTGACAAATTGAACCCCACCACCCATCGTAGACGTGTAAGAAAAATGGACGAGAGGATGAGCATCGAGAGATCGAGAGGTTACATGATCATTTATAATAACGAGTCCATCTCACGTTGGACGGATCTCTTCACTTGATCAAGGCGTATAATATCGATGATCTATGCAATTATAACAATAAATTAATTCACTGAATAACGTATAACAAGTAATATGTTAATAGTGATAAATCGTGCCTCCATCATAATTTATTTTATAACAATATTTTTAACAAAGATTCAGAACCGTCCGTGCCGGCAGGTATGGACCGTTTACTAAATTATGACAAGTAGGATATGTAATACACTTGCTATATGTGATTAACACTTTTTTAGAGGGATTTAGGACTCAAACGTCACCATCAATATTACTAATTATTAGTTAATGACAAGACTAACTATGTGCCATTGCCATTTTCCCCTTGCACTTTCTTTTGCTTCTGGAGGGCGACAAGTGTGGGACCCAAGTGTTAACTAAATGCAACGTGTTGATCAGGTCAGAGTGGATGAAGCATTCCTCCTTGCGGTCGATCCAATCTTCACCCCCTTTGCGGACCGGCAACTTGCATAGAAATCAATTGGTTGATAAAAGTGGTACCGATCCCCACCATTTCTTGGCCACATCCGCTATTCCAGTGATGGAAAAAATTATATGACAGTATAAATTATAAGTTTATTCTAGTATACCGTTTGTTTACCATTCAAATCGTGTCATCATGTAATACATTAATTTTGATGATGTGGTCAACAGTACTTATGTGATATAGTGCCGATTTGATAAAAAAAATGATCGGTGTATTAAATTTGATAAATGATATATAATTAGTATATGATTATTGTATGAGAAAAAAATTCGTATTAAATTTAAAAATATATCAAATTTTATATTTAATTACTATATATATCATATAATATTATTTATATAAAAAAAAAAAACCCCTTTCGAGACTTGCATCGCGATGTTATGTGATACCTCTGTCATGTGGAGATTAGAGACTTCTTCACGGTACACCGAGTTCTACTTGGTCGCTACATTTTTGCTTGGTGACCGAGTCTATCCAATCGATCTATCGGACAGCATGAGATAGAAGCCGTCGCCCCCGATTCTTCGATCGAGCCAAGTCCTTTCAGGTCTTTCTTTTGAACGTCGACACTGGCCATTTTATAATTGTAGGGTCGAGAATGTTGCCCAGGAGCATAATCAATGTGAAACCCCCGAGCATAGTTTCTAAAACCGGACCGGGCCAGGAACCGGTCAAGGTATGAGTTCATGGGTCGGATCAGAGATTCAATAGGTCGGACCAGATCGCATGTTTAATAAATAATATTAATAATATAATATTACCAATAAATTGATATAACATTATGATTTAACTATAATTTATAATAAAAATTATTAATATAATTATTATATCAGTATCAAATTTAACATAAAATATGAATATAAGTTTAATTCATCGATTTGATCGAGAACCGGTTAGTTCATCGATTTGATCGAGAATCGGTTAGTTTAACCGAATTTAACCTAATTTACAATGTAATTAAATTATTTATAAAAACTAAACCGAATAAATAACCAGTTTCTAATCAAACTGATTGAAATAGACGTCTAACCTGATTTTTAAAACTAACTTGAAGTAGTTTTTTTTCCCGATGATTCACATTAAATGCTAGAAGATTGGATGTGACCTACTGCTAGCTAATTGCTATAGGAACGTATACAAAAGTCCCACAACGACGTCGCTCTATCCCCTCATTGCTAGTGGTTGGTCCCGGTCACGAGGTTTTATGTGGGGTATCCAACTTTGACAGGTCTGGTCGGTGGGAACGAGAGAAGTCAACGGGGGATTATGCGTGTATTTGTGTTTGTGGCTCTAGCAGCCCAACTTGACTTGGGGACCGTTAGGGGGCAAATTCATCGGATCAGGTCTCAAAATAAAACAGGTCAATTAAAATGGTTCGTCATCTCATTCCCTAAATTAAAATCAAAGATTCGGATCTCGTAGGTAGAGTGAATTCATATCAAAAGAACTCCCACCTCTAGCAGTTCCAATCGACCTCAAAATAGGATCAATAAGGCCCTATTATATTTTTTTGACGTGGACTAGTGTTATGAAAAGGTCAATTCGAGCCAGTTCAAAACATGTTTAGAACTGTTTGGCTCAGTTATGGTTCAGTTTGTTTGTTTAACAGGTCGCCTTATTTGCGAATCACAATTCAAATATATGTGAACCGGCTAGACCATTTATAAATAGGCTGATTAACAGATCGGGCCGATTTCGTCGTGAACCGTCCATCTTTTTAAATTTTTAAAAAATTATTTTAAATAAATATTTTTATATTTTAAAATTGATTCAATAAAATACAATCATTAATTTACGGGATTTTGGTGGTTCAGATAAGTTTTTAAACAATTCTTGCCCGGTACGGTTTCAAGTCGATTTTTATACGGTTTCAGGCTAATTCAATAGGGTAACGGTTTGTATCAATTACGGTTCAACGGGCTCGTATTTCTAACCTAACCCATAACCACCCATCAACCCAATAAGAGCGGTTACGTATTGAATTATAAGTGGGTCTGGCCAGTTCCAAGTTTGGATGATCTGGTTTTGATTCAGCCTGACCTGTCTAACATCGAGGATAAATGGATACACGGAGTTTTATGATGATAATCGAATATACAATCTCTTAATTATTAAATCAAAAGTGATATTATTATACTTAAACTCTTTTTGTGAGGAGGGTTAAATTTAGATAATCCACGTTTATGAATTCCCTCGTGTATCTTTTTACTTTTTTGGGAAAAAAGACAAAGGAAATGCTATGATAACGTAATGCTGACGACATTTCCATTAAGTTTTCTTCGATGTTACGGCGCGTGCACATGCCAACCAATCACTTGCCATCAGTAGTGGTAGGACTCATGGAGGATCGAACAGGTGCCACGTCATCGCTAGGGTCCATCTCGCAGCCGGCTAAATTACCCGACGAAATTGACGTACAAGACTTTCCCCCATCCTCCTCCTTTGGAGTATTCCGTCGTGCATCGAAACCATCTCGATTTCCGGCCGGCGGAAAAGGTTATCATCGAGCCAACCTCGAATGACTTCTTCCACTTGCACATCGGTGGCATTAATCTGACGTACCATCTCCCGATTTCAAGTCTGCAATTCAATATTGTTTGTCTTTACCATTCAGTCACTATCATATAGTGGCACGCATGTCTATATGACATGATGGATGTATTCGATATAAATATGAGAGAAGATTAAACGCCGAGAAGGAAATTTCAGTAATAAAAGAAAAAGAAAAATATGGCAAAAAAATAAGTAGACAAACACAAATATATTGCAATAAATAAGTTTGCTATCTATTGGGGTTCTTTGGTAGGGTTGGGAATCCCGGTCCGCACCGTACAAAAAATCAAATGCTCTTAAAATACTTTCTAATATTGCATAAATGTATAAATAATTATTTTTTAAAATAAATTTAAATAATTTATATTTAAAAATAATTTTTATTATATAATTGATAAGTTAATTTAAATTTTATATTAATTTAAATAAAATATTTAAATATTATTAAAATATAATTATATGTGTGTAATTAATTTTTTATTATAAATTATATTTTCATACTTTTTCTTATTGGCACGATTTTTTTGGGCCATGCCGTGCCAATTTTTGCCACCCCTATTCTTTTGACATGTATTCTAAGATGAATCACGCATTTAGGATAACTTAATGATGTCGAACCGTCCGGTCCAGTTCTCAATGGCGCATCTTCTTTACCTAGAAGAGGTATGGTTAGTTAATTTATGCGATTGACTCGATTAATCATAATTAGTCAAATCGAATCAGTTTTCAACATCTTCATACTTAAGATAAGAATTTTAAACATAAAAGTGATTTCTTAAAATTAAAACTCATAATTCATGATTTTAACAATTGGGTTTGGTTAATTTTGTATTCAACCGAACCAATTATATCAATTATATATTCTACTAGAGAAAGTTTTACCGGTTAACCTAACATCAAGAACTGATTCTATGATATGATCCGAATATTTTAAGGTAAAAATGAGTAAATTCGGGTTTGACATCACATACTGAACCAAACCAGATATTTCAAATAGTTTCTTGAATATGATCGAACCGAATTATGAGCACTTACTAATGTACTTGTCCAACATGGATAGGATCAGTTTTATAAAACCAAGACCCGACGACTCAGCCGGGGCAATACCAGGCAAGATTAAATATCGGAGTCGCGTTGAATTTCTCTGGCATATATTGATGCATCCAAGACAGAGAAAAAAGAACTAAACCGACAAGGAAATTTCAAGAAAACTGATGCGATTTGACAAAGATAAACAACCAAACAATCATCATGTAATGAGTAGGTCGTCTGTTGTATCGGTTCGATGATCATACCTCGTTGATTTAAATTGACTTCACGTATTCGGGCTATGACCCGTAATCTAAATTTCCTTTGTTCACGATCTAACATGTTCAAGAACATTTCCACTCCTGTTAGCAATTGGTATGCTGAATGGAATCGACAGACAAGAGTAAGGTCATAAACTGATAAAACCGTATCATGCTAGGTTTGTGCATCCTGTTTTGTCTGTTTTCTGCCGAAATATGTTGACCAGACAACCGGGACTGCCTCGATTCTCTGATGAACCGCACCTGCACGAGAAGGGTGCTGCAGCAAAAGTAGTTTTGAAGCAGAAATGAATGTTTAACGCAGGCAGAGATGGTTGCAGAGGAAGTTGCATCTCCATCTTCATTGATTGGAAATGCCATAAAGAATAATTTCCAAGGGTTAGGGAACTACAATTCTTCTTCTATGATCATTCCTCTATGGAGAGTAAAAATACAACGGTGTTTACACAGGCAAGAGTGCGTCGGGCACTCGGACCAGGCAAGAATGAGTAGGGCACTCGAGCAGAATGCACCTCTTATTGAGCTATTTCCCCAAACTATACTGAAAGAATCTCGGAAAAGTATCCATTATTTGGGAGAAGTGAGCCGGATGTGAATGTGCTGGTTCTTCAGCTTGGCATTGGTTTATTTGCCAGGAAGGATCGGAAAAGAATGAATGCCTGCCGAGGTCGATGCAGAGGGACCTCGTGCCCGGCCCCAGTCACTGACACGAATGTCAGTCCCTTGTATATTTGGCTCCACCCGCCAACCTGTGTCATGGAAGAACAGAAAATGAAGATTCGAATATGAGAAATTGTTATCAGGTTGGTGAGATTTATAGAAGTTAGATGATATCATCCCTCATTCAGTTTTGGAGAACTCGGAAGATTTTTTTTCCAATTTTCCATGTTTTCCCCTGTTAGAAAATCATTGTGAACCCAACATGGTCATCTTTTGGAGACGAGAATAGTGGAAAATCTGCAAAGAGACATCAGTTTCGTGGAAGAGCCGATGAAATCATATTGATCGAACGTTCAACTCCTAGAAGCAAGTCAAAGATACTGTGTATACGTGTAAGTTTGTGTCTTGTGAAGGAACATGACTGACCTCTCCTTTGACATACCAAGGATACCAGTTGGTTACTGTAGCAAGCTTCAGTGCATCGATAGAATATCGACTTGCAGTAAGAGGAACTACAGCATCGGTGTCTCCACTGTATGAGAAAGTTCAGATCAGATTAATGAAGATGGGTCTTTGCGTAAAAATGCAGCAGCAGCAGCCACGAATAATCTTTTCAGGAGCAGGAAAAACTTGCCTGAAGACCCATATTTTTACATCTGCAGCAATGAGTTCTTGGTAGATGGGAAGCATTGAAAGCGGAGAATCTGCCCAGTAGTTTCCTACTGTATCACTGCATGAATTTCAAAAAGAAAAAAAAAATTACATCTTCCAGATTGAAGATTGGGCAGGGAAATGGGGAATAAGGAAAAACAGACTGTGCCTGCATGTTTTCCATGGGTATGGTATCCCAGTGACATTAGCATGAAGTGCCTTCTGAACTTCGGGTAGGTTAAAATAAGTCTGAGCATACCTCTCCGTGCAGGGATCATAAGCTCTGGACATCCATGGCTAAGTATGGAAAGAAATAGATAACTTCAGGTAAATCAAACAGCTCAAGTTATTATTGTTATTCTCATGAACTTTACAGCTATTGCATGATTCACTGTAAAGGAAGTAAAGCAATGATTTCACGTCAGCATTGTGCAATAAAGAATTCCCATGTTAATTACTAAAAGGGAAACTAGAATCATTAGAATTCCAGGAAGCAAAGATGGGCCAACATGACGTGATGATGAAATTTATGGTTAAGATGAGGAAAAGGCAGGAGGAACTGTGCTGGATGAGAAGTTCATGCTTTAGCAGCGTATAATGTGCACCAGAGAATAACTTTAATTGTTCATGAAGAGGAAATTGGTAAACTGTCAATGATTTTCCTGCTTCTCTATTAACCTGGGGTCTTTGGTTTCCAAAGAACAAAATCTTAGTACTTCAGTTGGCAAGCAGAAAGAAATTCCTCTATTGCAATAGGAAGAGGGGTACAGATTCATGTATCAAACTTACATAATGACCCCTTAAGTTCTGCTTCAGTGAGTTGGTGTTATTGCAAGGTCGAGTGAAGATGCTGTAAGGATCAATATTTCCCTGCTCGGCCTCGGCGATATTAAGGGCCTTCATGCAGTCTAATGAGGGATGCTGGGAGGAGCCCAAATCACAAGCAGCCCGAAGAGCCTTATAAGTCGAGTCAGAGATCAACCCGTGGGTCCACCAGTACTCGAAAGTCCCAATATAGTCATGGTAATCATCAGTAACAGCATTCCCTACCTAAAAGAAAGATGGAAATGAAAAGGGAAAGGAACTTGTCTAATCTTGAATTCTAGCTTTCTTCTGCTTTGGGAACTGAATAATGAAAGAGAAACACTTTTGATGCTGTTGACACTAACCATGAAACCTTTCAAATTGATTGCTGGGTTCCGAATTCCTCTGTTTCTCTCATAGACAATTTGAGACAGCTGAGGCACATAATGGCCTGTGACAGATAAAATACAGAAACTTACAAGCAGTCCCTTTTGCAAGTTGTGAAAATTCTTTCAGAACGTTGCTGAACCTGCATAACTCTCTCCGATGATGTAGAAGTGTCTGTGCTTGTACTGAGGAAACCTCTGGAACCAGTTGACCAGGAATACGTATGCATCTTCAGCTACAAGTATTGGAAAATTGTTATGCGGTCTTGATGCAAACTTGTAATGATGTTACCCCGTAAATTAGAACTAAATACCAAATTGGAACTAACCAGTTCTCTTATCGCCTGCAGTGTACAGGTCTGTGGTTGTGTTCGTGTATGAGAAACCAACACCCGCAGGAGACTCGAGGAATAGGATGTTTGCCACTGTTCCATTAGAGAACAGCTCATGCTTGTCAGTCCAAGCTCATAAATTGTACAAAATGAATTAGAAATGCCACACTTCAACACAGATCTGACTTAAAATCTTGTTCGACCACTATAAGTTGAATCAGGTCAGTTGCATTGCATTCTGTGATAACTGAGAATGAAGTACTCAGTAAAAATTTTCACAGAATCATAGGCTAATTGACAAAAGAGTGTCATTCATAATTTTGGGAAAGTGACAGAATCGCAAGCAAAGAACCACGAGACGGGGAAACTACAGTATAGTGGAGAGGTTTTGCTTACATCTGTTCCAAGCATGAGGATTCATGTAGAGTGTCTTGCCATCAGGCCTAATTCGAAAAGGGCCGATTTCTTCGGCGGCTCCATACGCAACTGAGGAGCATCCAGGACCCCCGTTGAGCCACAGCACGAGGGGTCTCGAGGCAGGGCGATGGCTCGCTGGTGACTCCGCCAGCCAGTAGAAAAGCGCCCTCCCAGCCTGCTGATTCACAGTCACGTAACCCGAATACTGAGCAAAGCCCACATTTTTGGGCTGTCCGGGCAACTCAGTGATCCTATCCCTCTCCTGATCTTCCAAAGAGGAAGAAGACAAGCAGGAGAAATTTGACAGGAGGAATAGGAAGCAGAGAGAGGCCACTGAATCAGCATAGTGGAAGCGACCCATGAATCTGACCGATCAAGAAATGCTGGAACAAGCAATGCACATCTGAGATAATCAGAAAAGATTTCTGGGTCTGCGAGGGATTTGCTGGCAAGTGTCACAGAATCATGCGGGCTGAGAAAAAATGCGAACAAGTTCGAGCATTTGACCTGCAGTAAAAAACTCGACCAAGAACAGGCCCGGCAGAAGGTTTACGTACAGAGCAATTAAGATTTGGGACAGGGAGAAGCCATTAAAGGTCAGCAGGCAGCAGAGGAGAGCCAGACCCAGAAGACCAGATCCCAACACCTCTCATTCTCCCGGGGTTTAGAGAAACTTATAGAAACCTCAGAATTTACGAAGACAGCCGAGAGAAGGAGAGAAACAGTGCAGATTGGTAAATCCACAAGCTTTTTTTTTTTAATTTTTTGCTGCAGATTCAATAATTGGAATGACCAAACAGACAAGAGACAGCGCATGGCGGGGCGGGGCTCATCTGGGTTGAATTTTAATGGCCCTTTCTTTTTTTGACACAGACGCGACAATATAAATCAGCATACACATAAAAATCCAACCATCATGTAATAATCATAATCCTTCGGCATATTTTCCGCCGCTGGAGCATTGATTAGATGGAATTTTTTGAATTTTTTAATATCAAATAATATAACAACATAAAATTTAATAATTGTTTTTCTTAAAATGAGGAGAGGGGAAGATTCTTGCCATGGATGGAACTGCTTAAGTTGGACCAGCCACTTTAGTATTACGAAAAGAATGATTCCATGACCAGAGTGGTTCAGACAGAACATAACTAAAGGGCAAACCAACAACAAGACCTTTTATTATTATTATTATTATTTATTTTTATGTACAAGCTTTGAATCTGTTATAAGTTTTAGTTGAAAATTCATGCGGTATCACGACTCGCATCCCTCCCAAATGTCGTGGGCTCAGTCATGTTCAAACACGTAAGGTGAAAATGCCCAGCTCAAACTTAGCTGTCAGTAAGCTAAGTATAGAAGAGAGTCTACCTTATTGTCATGAGTTATATAAGAATTAGTCCGACAACCTCTCATAAAATTTCGACATGAAGATAGTAAAATAAGGCCAATATTTTTTCTGTCATTTTTATTAATGAATATGGACTAATATTTATGTTAGTTACATGCATGCTACTTTTTTCTGGAGTAGTTGTGATTCGCTAGCTACTCTGTCCTATGCTCCTTGGACCTTTGGCCCATCAGAGCATCATTTTTCGCTCATCGAACTTCACATCTTGCACTGATTCAAGAAAAAAAAGGTAAAATTTCAACCGTAAAATATAACTATATAATCTAATCATTTCATGATGATGGTATTATTTACGATCCTTTTTCTTACTTTGATGTCTTACTACTTACATAATTCAAGTAATACGGTAGCTCTTTCTACTAAAAAAAGATTTAACGAAAAAAATCTTACAGTGGAGAATGCATTATACCCTTCATGGCCCTTCTTGACTTACATTCGAACCAGTTGCGGCGATTCCGGTTTTCGAGTATGCAAGACGAGTTCTGAAACTCAATAGGATGTGCGGAGACTGTGGTGGTTGATAGAATTTTACAGTCAAATTATTAAGATTCTTTTTCATTAATTAATGTGCATCATTGATTATGAGCCTACGATAAAACTGCTGCATGATTTAGAAACTGGACCATAAACGCGGTTGCTTGAAATTTACCAGTAAAATCTGATAGTGAAAGATCATTTGGTCAGATCACTTGGCCGGGCAACATAAGACAAAGAGACCGGTGGGTTGGGAATAAGTAGTGGAGCTGGGGAGAGCCCAGATCCCACTAACAAGGCAAGTTGTACCATGAGCACAGGACTCAGCTTCTCTTCTTATAACATCCACTAATAAACTTTTAATTAGTTTACGAGATTGTGAATTTGATTTTCCCTTGTGCGGACACGCTTCGTAGAGACCGTATGCTCATATGAAAATTATCCATATCCATGAAGTAGTGGAAGAGTGTTCGGGAGTCGGAAAAAAAAAACATAAAATCTCCACAATTGAAAAGAGAGGGAAAAAATTGCAAGGAAAAAGAAATGAGAAAATTATAGTAAAAAGTTATATATATTTATTACTTTTACATTTAAATCTTATATATTTTGAAATAACTCTTTTATTCATATATATTTTGATCAATTATATCAACCCCTATTAGTGGTTGTTCGACGGGATTCTAACGACATCATTTTTTAATAACGTGGCCATTAGTTGTCCTCCGTATGCAAATAAATTTAGGAGAAAATTAAGGGAATGTTAGAGAAGTGCTACAACGTTCATTGAACAAATTTGGGGTTTTAACTTAATTTCCTTTTTTATTTGTTTTTCAAAAGTTGAAAACAATATTACATTTTCTAGGTGGCATGCCGCGTTAGACAACTAACAGCCACATTATTAAAAAATGACGTTGTTAGAGCACGTCGAACAAGCACTAACGGGGATTGACGAAATGGAGCAAAACATGTCGCGAAACTAAAGAAATATGATTGAAAAAATCATTTTAAAATATGTAGGATTTAAATGTAAAAAATAGTAAATATATAAAACTCAAACTATATTTTTCCTAAAAAAAAATTTAAAAAAAATGTGTCATGAGAAAAAATAATTCATACTTAAAAAAATTAGTATTAAATGTAGTGGACTTATCAATAATAAATGTAATGTAATTAATAAATTGTATTATAAAACAACTTTTAGCTTGGATAACACATGTCACATCGTGTCTGAGCGGTTGTGTCTGAGAGGTTTGTGTCAGAATCCCTTCACTTATTTATTAGGTACAATTCTAACACCAATGAATCGTGAATTGATATATATCACGATCTGTTTGACCCGTATAACTTAAATGTGTATAAATGTTACATCATTTACACCACACACCATTAACAAACGGGCCTACTCGTACCTGGTCGGATTGCACATGTTCAACGCACATTAATTAATGTGTCATATTTAAACGAGTTCTTGATGGCACCCGGCATGGGGCGAGACATGATGATTGTGTGATGTGCGGTCCCGCAGTTCGCATTGTCATCTGTCTCCTTCCTTTTTCCCATCCTTCCCCGGTTCCTCATTTTGCTTTCGTGAAAATCGGCCCGACCGTCCGACCGTCAATATAGGGTCGTATCAGATAATAAACAATCGTAAATAAAAAATCACACTCTTAGCTTAGACCAGTCAAAAACTGGTCCGGCTTGAGCATGGCATGAAAAACCGTATATGGTCAGGATTTTTGGACCGCCAGATATATCGGGCTGCACTAACTTAAAAATACAAAAATGATATTTATAATAAAAATAGAATTATGTCAAAATTTTTAAAATGATTAATTATATATAAATAAAAAATATTTTAATGATTATTTTAATATTTAATATATCAATTATATCATATAAAAATTATTTCATTCGGAGCATATTATACGGCTTGAAGTATGAAATATTCGTGCTTGGAATAGGATTTTCAGGTCGACCCGAATTAACGGATCTGTATTATTTGATAAGGTTAATCCTTTGAAACAAATAGTTATAGCGAACTCTAAACACTTTATGGTATTAGAACGCAGGTTTGATCCATCTGCATGCATTTGCCCCGTAGTTAACTTATTCTGGGCAATGGGTTAAAGTGTTAAATATATCTATCAATTCAGCTTATGAAGATTGGTTTTCCATGTTGCCCTTTTTTTTTTCTCGGGGTGGTCTCATTATTAATTGTTTGATTATTTATTTGCATTTTAAATTAGTCTTGTCAATCTAATTTGAGCCCACAAGAAGATTTCCAATCATACTAGCACGACATGATTTTATTTGTGGGTTATGTCAATATATCCCCACCATTTTAATTAGTTCAAAAATCTAGATTGAATCAAACAAAATATTTTTAAAAAAAATGAATAATTTAGTATTCTAAAATTAATTTTTATAGTATAATGAATTAATTAATTAATCTACCTATTGTATTAATTTAATAAAAATATTAAAAATATAATTAAAATATAATTATTTATGTATAATTAATTATTTTAAAAATTACATATAATTTTCTTTTTATTAGAAATATAACGTAACACAATATGTCAGATAGCCGAGAGAGTCGGTCTACACATGATTTTTTTTTTCTATGTCGAGCCAATTTTTGGCCGGTCTATTCCAAACCAAGTGAGAAAACGAACGGCAATTATGTGAAGTACAACAAATGCAAGGAGCAGCGTTCACACTTCAAATCATAAGCTAAAATTTTACCAACAGTCAACTAGTTCTAGATCTTGCGGTGGATTGAAGGAACGGAGGTTTATCTGGTATCCATTCTAGATTCACGGGACAAAAACACGACTTAGGATAGGATGATCTTGGATCTCGGGAAACGCTTGTCGGAGAAGACCCGCATTTCACTCAGCGCTGTCTCTCCCACGCTCTTCGACAATGAAGCCCCGTAAACCCTCGTCCACATTGGCTGCTTTTGTTTTCCGGTCAAAGAATGGAGTCGGGTCCTCTTTGGAATCTCAGTTGGGTTTCGGTCTTGTAAGAAAGCTTCGAGCTTCGAGTTCCGCCAGGACAGTTTGATGGGCGTTTTTCGAGGTGAGAGCTGGATCTCTCGGTCTCACTCCTCCTGGGCAGTTGTTGTTGAGCTAGACGGATTTTGTTTGCTGGTTCTTGACGTCTGACTGTGTGAAGTATACATCCTATTATTCACGCGATACTGATCGAAGCTAAACGAACCCTAGGCAGTAATTTTACTTGTGCCTCCCAACCGCCCCAACCGTCTGTCTGTGTCTGCCTGCCTGCCTCTTTTACTCACGCTATAACGTTGCTTTGCTCGTTTTTTTCCCCCGTGAAATTATCAGAGCTGGGTCCTGTTTGGAATCTCAATTAGGGTTCTGTCTTGGACAAAGTTCCGAGCTTTGGGTTGTGTCAAGACAGCTTATTGAGCTTTGTTGAGGTAAGAGATGGCTCTTCATGCCTTTCTTCTACTGGGCAGTTCTGGTTGAGCCAGATGGATTTTTTTTCGTGGCTTTTTGTCTAATTCTGCGAAATGCGTCCAATTCTTCATGCAATATGATCGAGACTGTCTTTTAGGCAGATGAGTCCTAGGCAAACTCATCTAGTCTAGTTAATCAAAATTAGTGTCCAAGGATCTAAATATTAGACGATTTGCAGAAATGTCAGTGATCAATCTGTTCTTGATTTCGTTGCAGTGGGGACGGATCGGAGTGCCTGCTTGGAAGATAGCATGGTGGTGGAGGGCGTGAATGACAGCTCAGTCAATGATGCAGATACAATGTTATGTCAGTCTATACTGGATGCAAACAAAGAAGCTGCAAAGAAAGCATCTGAAGCACTTCTGATGTGGTTGCCAAGAAATGAAAAGTTTGTTGTTTCAAGAGACGCTGATGCGAAATGCTATCAAAGTGACTCCTCAATCAAAGAGAAATTTGCAAGGAGGAACCGTTTGTCAAAATTCAAGGAGAGGGCGATAACATTTAAATTCAAGGCATTTCATCACCTGTGGAAGGAAGATATGCACTTGCTATCTTTGAGGAAATCTTGTGTGAATTCTCAGAAGAAGTTGAAATCGAGCCTTCACATAACTCTTAATGGATGTCAAAAGCATCGGTCATCAATCCGAGGATTTTCTTCCCCAGGTAAGAAACCTAAATATGCTACTGCACTTCTCTGGTAATGTTTGTGTTGATGTCATTTCATGATATGTATTTGTTATATTCAAATGCCTGAGCAGCAGTTGCTTTTAGTTTGTCCTCCCCAGGTATCTTCGTTTTCATTCCTTACAAATTTGATTTAATTCTCTTTTCTGTCTTCCTTGCTAAGGGGATATGATTCAAGTAATTTTATCAAATTGCAGTATTGTTCAGTGCTCATACATCTTTTAAGCACCAGTCAGTGTATGTGTGGCCAGTTGATATATGAAGCTTAACTGTTTGAAGAGTAAAATTGTTTTATTTTAGTGCTTATCTTGACATGTGTTGGTTTGGATATTCATTAATGGTCCTCACACTGAAATTGCTCTGGTTTTTCATTCCTTTGCTCAATTCCAAGTTGCACATGCATTCTCGCTTTCCCTCCCCAAACATAATGCCATACAATATTCTATCAGTTAAATCTTCTCCTCCATTTATTTGTTTAGTTGCCATACATTGTTTGGAATACCATGTGGTGTTAAATTCTGGTATTCTGGTCCTTATGTACTTTGAGCTTTATTTGCTAGAATTGTTGACATTTTCTCTCTTTTTTCAGCAGATGCTCTAGAAAATATTGATGTTAGTATTTCTTTAATTTGCTTCAGTGAACGGTCAGGTGGTTACTTTGCCCGGGAGTTCCAATATTGAAGGTATTGATATGCTAGATATTTCAAGTTTGAATATCATGCCCGAAATAGAAGATAGATTTATCTTTAAATGTTATGCTATCCCCTGCAATTCTTTTCCTTGTGACGACTTCTTCTAAGTAATCAATTAAATAAAAAAATTTAGTTCAATAGAATACTGAAAAATTAAAAGTTGAAAATAACTTAACAAAATATAGAAAAAGGTTGAAACTATGTCTTCTCTTGCTTCATCTGCATGCTAGGATGTAATTGCTTTGTGTTAAATCTAAAGTTGGTTTACGTTTCACTTAACTTAATTCCTGCTGGTATTTTACTGACTACAGCTAAATTTGTTATTTCCTGCTGGTAAGTTTCACTTAACTCACCTGTTCAAGTTATGCCTTGGAATGGACCTTGATGTGTACTACAATTTATCATTCCAAAACGTTTTTCACGCCCTAATAATGGACTGACTTTGGTTGTAATTGCAGTGGCTAATACAAGCATTGTTCCTACCAAAGAGGTGGTCAGTTATGCAAGTCAGCAGCTTTCGGATAGTCTGAAAATGCACTGTAGGAGCAATCTGAAGATGCCTGCTTTGATCTTGGATGAGAGGGAGAAAAATGCATCAAGGTTCATATCCTGTAACGGACTGGTTGAAGATTCCTGTGCTCTCGAGAAGGAAAGGGCGATGGTCAACCCTTGGATGCCAGAAGAGCAAGAGATATTTATGGACAAGCTGGCTGCTTTTGGAAAGGACTTCAGAAGGATTGCTTCTTTTCTTGATCACAAGACAACTGCTGATTGTGTTGAGTTTTACTACAAGAATCATAAGTCTGAATGTTTCAAAACTAAGAAGAAGCTAGAGTCTGGAAATCAGGGGAAATCATTCTCCAGCAACACATATTTGGTTACTTCTAGAAAGATATGGAATCGTGAGATGAACACAGCCTCCCTTGATTTGCTGGGAGATGCTTCATTGCTCGCAGCCCAATCAGAAGGCAAACAACTGCAGCAACAGGTGTTCTCCGGAATGCTCTCTTTTGGCGGCTGCAGTAATTCCAGAATGTCCAAAGGTGATTGTGGTGTTTTAGAGCAGAATGGCAGTTTCAACTTGCTTAGGAGTGACAGAGAGGCGGTTGCTGCTGATGTCTTGGCTGGAATATGTGGGTCCATCTCATCTGAGGTAATGAGTTCATGCATCACTGGTTCAATTGATGATCGAGAGCTGAAGTACGAGAAAGCAGATGCTTTGGCGAAATGCCCCTTCACACCTGATGTAGTGGAGCATTCAGAAAATGAGACATGTTCAGGTGAAAGCTGTGGGGATGTGGTGCCCTCTGACTGGACAGATGAGGAGAGGTCTACACTTATTCAGGCAGTATCATCTTATGGGAAAGACTTTGCCATGATCTCAAGATGTGTCAAGACTAGATCCATGGATGAGTGCAAGGTCTTCTTTTCTAAGGCGAGGAGATGCCTGGGACTGGATATGATGCATGCTCAAGCTGGGCTCACTTATTCTCCTGCAAATGATGATGCTGATAATGGAGTGGACAGTGATATAGATGATGCCACTGCTCTGAGAATTGATTCTGTTGTGAGCAGTGATAAGGCTCGTCCTACGATGGACGAGGACTTGCCTGCATCTATTGTAAAGAGAGAGGATGATAATATTTCTGATCCCATCACAGCTCTGGACTTGAAGAATGATGTGAGCCATTCTGAGCATGATAGAGTCGATGTTGAAGAACAGGTAATAGGTGTGGACTCTGTTTGCAATACTTCAAATGTTGGACCTAAGCTAGCCACAGGATGTGTAGATCCTGCATCTCAGCTGGCGGGTCCTGAAGAAACAGCTGTGGCTACTTCTTCATTGGAACAAACGTCTGTCCGAGGGGATTTCCAATCTTTGACATCCTTCTCACCATCTGCTATGAAGGAACTATCATTACTGAAGAAGGTTCAGATGAACATAAACACCGAGAGTGGCACACACTTCTTGGTCCTGGACCAAGATGCTGTTGTGGATAGTTCCTGTAATCCTGTTGTGGGAACAACTGGTGTTTTGGGTTTGAGTCTGAACTCCGATCCTGAGGATAAAATGTTAGATATTGTTGAAACCCATCCATTAATACCATCACGACAGGAAAAGGCTGTGACTGCCACTTGTTGTGAGCAGATCCATACGTTAGGCAGGGTTTCATCCGGAGGGGTTGATTTATTGGCGAGTGCTGAGAAGATGGAATACATTGGCTCAATAAGGGATATCAAAAGGGATGGTTTCTGTTGTCGTGAATTGTCAGACAGTCAATCTCTTGCAAAGCCCGACGGCAGTTTGACTGCACACTACATGCCATCTTCACTGAATTGCTTTCATCAAAGATGCAACAACAGAGATCCTTACTCTTCCATCTCTGGGTGTCCACTCAGTATGCAAAGCTCAGATCAGATGAACATTCTTCCCAGTACTCGTGTGGGGAGCATTGCCATAGCAGACAAGCCATGCAGCACTGATGATTTCAAGCTCTTCGGACAGATCATTAGCAGTGCCCAATCTCATCAGAAGCCCAATCCAAGCAACCTTGAGAGTAATGAGAAGGGCCCTCTCCAGCCAAAATTTACTGTCACATCATCAAATTCGACACCTCTCAGCAGTCTTAATGTGGATGGAAGCTCAGCTTTGCCAAATTATCATCAAAATGGTTATGTCGGCCTTGGTAACATTCCTTTGAGCTGCTCTGGGATATGGAACGGGAATAGGGAACAGAAGGGATTCTCAACAATACCTGACTCTGGTCATTTACTGGCCAAGGATCCCACTACCTTCAGTAACTACTCTCTGCCCCCAACCGCTACTAAAGTCAACCTACAGCCTCTGCATGCTGACACCAACAAGTACAGCCACTATAGCTTGAATGGAACTTCTGCTCTCTTCTCACCAAGAGAGCTCTCCAATGGCAATGGGGTTGTGGACTATCAGGTTTTTGGGGCGCGAGAAAATGCTGGTAAATTACAGCCCCTCACTCCCGAGATGATGCAGAGGCAGCATTCCTACCCTGACCACCCTAGATGGAATGACTTTGAGGCAATCTCGGGCCTTCAGCAGCCAGGAATGGGGATGATTGCGATGAAAGTAGTCGCGGGAGGCGCAGGTGTCACAGCAGGTGGACCCTTTAATGGAGTACCAGACCCTGTGGCTGCCTTTAAGATGCACTTAGTGCAGTCAGAGCAGCTGGGCATCACTGGCAGCAGTGGGACTACGGGCATCATCGGGGAGGACAAATCCAGGAGAGGTAAGGGGAATTTAGGGAGACAGTCTTCATTTTAACTTAATTGGGAAGGGGCTAATACGGTCCCTCCCCACCTAAGCAACAGAACAATAGTTTCATCTCTTGTGATCTGTATGTTAGCCCCTTGTAATTTGGGATTGATACCGATGTATTTTTTCTTTATTGGTTCGTTTGGAATTTGGTGGTCTGAGAGGGTGGGTTTCTCAACAGGTCCTGCCTTTTCGGTTTAACAAAAGAGAAGGCTTATGTAGTAGTTGGAGATTGTAGGAATCTGTGGCATGGCCTTGTATTTGTTGTTGTAGTTGATTGATGGAATCATACAGCCAAATAAAATATTTGGTGATTTTGGGGGGAAATTGCTCACTCCTTGGACTTTCCCACTGTTAGATCAGAGTGTGTGCGCCTCTTTGATGATGTTCCCTCCAACTTCAGCTAGTCTGTGTGCTTTACTTGAGATGAGTTGACATCTTTTTCTTACAAGTAAGATTTCGTGATTCGGTCTTATATATATATAGAAAATTCATGTTATTGTTGGAAAACAACTAAGAGAAACTTTATAGTCTTGCACTTTCTTGAAAATGCGAGGTAATTTGATTGAAGGGCTAGCTTCTTGAAATTCCATTGAGAGTGTGCTGCAATTTTCTATAGATGACTGAGACGTACGTAATCACCCTGTCTCTCCATTGGTCGCCATCAGCTGTATCATCCGATGTTAAGGTGGCCTGGCGGTCGCCCTTGAGTGTCTTAGATCGAAATAATGGCTCTCGCCTGATTGATTCCGACCTCCACTTTGATCACCGTCTCCCCAGTGGACAAGTTTAACCCAAGCAAGCAGTTAGGGAATCCTAAAGGCCTCAAATGCTGCAACTGCATTCAAGATTGAGATGTTGATTTTCCAGGAACAACTCTCTTGACGTGATAAAACGTTGTATGATTGAGGAGCTTTGATAAATGACACAGTTTGGCCTCGAGTTTAAGCTTAAAACAGAGCAGACCATACAGTCGATGCAAAAAAGTTTACAGGAAAGAGCAACTTTATTCTGGAATGAGAACCAGTAGGACTTTCCAGGGAAAATGGTACTGCAAGAATGAATCAATGAGCAAAAAACCTGAGAGAATGTTCAAAATCTTCAGAGTAACAACATGTCAATGTGGAAACTATCAGTTGTTTCCAGCAACGGACTTCGGCATAAAGCATAGGATATGAGGAAGGGCAAAAGCACCATCTGCCCAATGAGATCAGGAGGGCCCCGTACGCCTTTTCTTGGCAGAATTAGCAATAACGTTGCATATCTGTCTTCTCATTTTTTTGGCACTGGCACGGCAATCTGTGCTCTTGTTACTGCCAATGTTGACTGGTTCAGTTGCCAAATTCTTGCTCTGTTGTTCCAATGCATTCTTCACCAGGAACTTCAGACTCCATGCAGCAGAGTCGTTCTGCGAGGTAATAACAGCTCGTCGTTATTCAGGGAGATGATCATTAAAAATTAATTGTACAAAGTATCTTCCTCTATGATGTAGAGTTTTGGACACAGACTCTCCTAACGAGGAGAGAAAACTATGGTTCCTAAGAAGATGGAATCGCAGTTTTCAGAACCAGACCAAACTGATTGATCAGACCATTTGAACTGGAAGTTCGAGCCCTAGCTAGTCAGGTATCATCTAGAAAATCTGATGTGCGACTAACCTATCAGTTCCTCCTGATAGTGGACCAGTTTCCTCCAGATCTTCCAGTGAACTAGCCAGTCCTCACTTTTCTACTAGCTGTATTGTTATTGTTAACACTTTCAACTGATTCTCTTGCATTTTATTACAAACCGGCCAAACCTATTAGTGGAGCCACTTCAGCATGTTTGATGTCCAGCCAATAATAAAAACAAAGCCTAGAAGACAGATTAAAACAGTTGCAGCAACAGAAAATCAGAAAATTTCTCTACATGAAACTGCTCCTTGGGGGAACATAAGGACTAAGCAAATAGAACCTGTAGTGAGAGCATGTAATCACCTCAGGAGTCAAATCCAGGTCAATATGTTCAACTCCACAAGAGAACCCAGGATTAGACTGACCAACAATCTTTATTGCCTTCATTATGTCCTCAAGGGACAATTGACAAAAGTCCTCCATGAGCTGAAATTTATCAAAAACTGAAAGTTTCCTGTATTTGCATCAGAAAAAATACGATTATGCAAGCACAGATATGACAGCGGAATGACAACTCTGGTTGAATGGTATAGGTATCACCATCATAACCTTTAATTACTTGCAAGAGAGAGTATGAAGCAATAATTTATCATCAATCAAATAATCCAAGACTCTCAGTAAGTTCAATAGTCTACTTCTTTAATTCATGGTATTCACCAGAATAGTCCACTGCAATTGAGGTATAGACAAATATATCAGGAAATAAAATATAGAAAAGAACCTGCATTTCAGAAGAACCATTTCCTTGAGCTCATCCAAATTCGTCTCAACTTCAGAAAGCTGGAAAGACAAAAGAAACCTTTGCTAAGATAGAAAAGCTGCTTCATGAAAGAATAACCGGCAAAAGCAAAAGGGTGAAAGTCCTCTCTGAACTAATCTGAATTCAGAGCATCTCCAAAATTTACATACTTTTCTATCATAACATTTACCTCATTACTTATATCTCTGGCCATTTTGGCATGCTCTACCTCCCTGGCTATTTGCACATTGAGTCGGGCCTCAGCCTTCTCCTGTTCTATTCTTCTTTCCTGAATAAAGTTTTCATCACGAAATGAAAAGATTACCCAAGACAAATATATCATCAACTGGAAAGCCCACCCACAACCAAAAAACGAAAGTAGCGCATCTCTTTTCATGATAAGAACTTTGCAAATATGAAGCAACCAACCTCATCAATAACCTTTGGTAGAAGTTGGCGCCAACTCTCTTCAAATTTGGCAGACAAATTTTTTGCCATAACATGTATGTTGCTCTTCTCATCATTGTACTTCTTAGCATTTTCAAAAACCAGTCTTACATCTGCACATATTTCTCGGACATTTTTGTAGCCAGAACCATCTGCAGCTTCCATCCTGGTCTTTATGGAGGTGAAGTCCATTGGCTTGTCAATTATCTAGAACATACAATTTTCATGTTACTTATTTGTAATATGGCATGGAGAAAATCCACCAACTGAACCATAGAATGACTTTTGCCTCCTATGATGAATGTGCATTGAAGAACAGACATGAATAAGTATAGCTAGTAATGATCAATAAGCAAGAAATCAGAACAAATTTTCGTTTCTGTACCTCGTGATAGTCATGGAGACCAAGACCTTTCACATCTACAGGCTGCATAAACGGCCATGCCCATCTGTGTTTGCTGATCTAAGAGAAGTTGATGTATGTCAAGCAAACTAACATTATTGCAATTCCAATAAAAAAACCAGCAAAAAGACACTTATTTTCTACAAGAAATAGAGTGGCATAAACATGTTGGAGTACAGGATTGGATTGCACATCCAAAGAACTATACAATAGCCTAAAGAAAATAAAAAAATGTGCGAAACAAAGACATGAGAAACAGGCCATTACTGACATTTACTGGACTCTCACACTTACTTCAATAGTTGATTCTATATAGTATGTGAATATCTTCTTTACACTCTGCAATCATTTTCCTGTGGATTTGATGGACTTAAGTAATGAATTTATATTTTGCACAACAGTTCATGTAATATGTATGAACAGACAGTATCAGTCTATTACAAATTTTATACTGTAGTTGGAATATCAGTGTGAAAGGCTGGAGAAAGTCAAAGTTAAAGGATCCAGTTAAACAAGTTAGAATCCTGGGAGTTAGCAGAGGACCACTCATGTAAGGCACTCGGGAGAAGCATTACCTGATGTAGTATATTGGCGAATTGTGACATAAGTTCCTGCATTTTATCTGCTGCTTCCCTCTCCGAAGCAACTTGCCTCTGTTGCTTCTTACTTGCCAGGCTCTGCCTCCTGTTTCTTAACTGAGAGCTAAACTTGGGAGCATTCAGTTGCATCTTACTCATATCATCGTAAAACTGTTCAACTTCACTGATCCTTTCCTCTAGCTGATCCATGAAAACGATGAGGACAAGACAAGGGAGAAATGAAAACCATAGCAACTAAAGCAAGCAGCTGCCACAATTCTACAACATTTAGGCAACTCATTACCCGATTAACTTCGGCAACAATCTGGTCTAAATGATTCTGAAAAGTTTCAACTTCAGATGCTGGATTTCTGGAGTCGAAATCTTCCATCTGCCCGTACAGCAGAAAGTAGTAAGCACATGATCAAACCGAAATTGCAACAAAAAGAGAATCAAATTCCAGGAAAGAAATCGCCTTTCCACGTCCAAATTGTCGTATCAATGCAAAGTGGCGGAAATGGAGGGCATTCATCAATATTTTCTGTAACCAGGAAAAAAAAAATACAAGCCATCTTCGTCGGACTTCAATTCGCGACGAGAATAATAATTTCCATAAGAATTTCAGGCTATAAAGGATACGAAAATCTCCAACACCGAAGAGGTTTAATCGACAAGGACGGGGAGATAAAGAGATCAGCATTCAGTGACTGGAACTTCGGGAGCGATCTCTATACACCTTTTACGAACTGCGCGGGAAAATTGATGGCAAGAGAGAGATGGGGAAAGGAGGAGATTGGTGAGACGAGGTGAAGGAGGTGAAGTGGAGCCATTACCGGGAGGTACAGGAGGCCGACGACGTAGGTCGCGAGCTGAGAGTTCTTTCTGTTATTCAGATTTCGGCGGAAGAGGCGATTCTCCGATAAGGGCGGGAGCCGTTACACTGCTCCGACATAAAAGTAAAAGAATGCGAGAGCACGAATATATATATATATTATAACGATAGTTTTCGGCGTAATTCTGAATGGAAGGTAAAATTGAGCACGGCCTGATGGCCCGGCATGAAAAAGTGGCTTTTGTGTAGAATGCAATTTCGGGCCACGCAGGCCCCGTACAGAAATTCATTAGGTCAAGACAGCAAGGCCCAAAAGATCTCATGCCAGCCCAGAGTTCGAAAATTAAAAAGAACAGAAATTAAGAAAAAAATGTGAATAATACACTAATTATGTGAACAATAACCATGTTTCTATTGATTTTTTAATTAAGATAAAAACTGAGTCGATCAATTATCACATTAAGAAGTTAGGTCCTAGGTCACGGTATTATTTAATTTTTCTTAAAAAATAATAATTCTATTAATTTTGGGTTGGGCTGAGCGACCGACCGTAGCATGAGAGTTCAGTGCCTGAGGCGGGCGGGACTATTCGGGGCGGGCCATCGCGGCCCAAAAATCGAGCTGCCCAAATTACCTGGTCTACGCGGGGCTTAATCATCCAGCATCAAAGAAAGTGCACTAATTCCAGTGTCGGCTCCTGCAAATCTATCTCCAATCGCATCTTCGGAGAAAGATTAACGACCCGGGCAATAGAAATTTTGTTAAGCATAATCCGGGCAACAAGCACTAACCAGAGTGATGCGCATCCGTACTGCTAGAGGTCCACATAAACTGTGCAAATTCATAGAATGACCAAACCTCAAAACTATTTCAGGCGGAAGACAGGCATGAGATATAAGCATACTGTGACACGAAAAGAATTAGACGATATCACATAGTAAGGAGTCGGATTATCAAAATATGTTAAGAGGCACCACACAGGAACAGAAGCTAAAACTCCTGCACGGTGAAGAAACAAGGTGCAAGGTTCAAGCTAGAAAGACACAGACCAAACAATACCTGATGCCACTGCCGATGGAGCACCAAGTTCTGAGACCAGCCACTCGAACAGGGAGACTCGGAGGCCAAACATCCAAAATGACAGCAGACAACTCCTAGATGCTAGTTGGGTAGAACACTATGAAAGGAAGTAAACCATGAGTTTATACCATGAGTTTATTCTATGATGACCATTACGGAGAATGGATGACCAAGGTACAGGAAGGGGAATTGAGTTGGTCAGCACATTTCACTTCCCACCCTTCTTGGCAGCGGACTTGGTGACCTTGGCACCAGTCGGGTCCTTCTTCTCCACATTCTTAATGACTCCGACTGCAACAGTCTGCCTCATGTCCCTGACAGCAAAACGCCCGAGAGGTGGGTACTCGGAGAAGGTCTCAACCACCATGGGCTTGGTGGGAATCATCTTGATCATACCAGCATCACCGTTCTTCAGGAACTTAGGCTCCTTCTCGAGCTCCTTTCCGGATCGCCTGTCAATCTTGGTCAACAGCTCGGCAAACTTCACAGCAATGTGGGAGGTGTGGCAGTCGAGGACTGGGGCATAACCACTGCCAATTTGACCAGGGTGGTTCATGATAATGACCTGGGAGGTGAAGTTGGCTGCCTCCTTTGCAGGATCATCCTTGGAGTTCGATGCAACATAACCACGCTTCAGATCCTTGACTGCAACATTCTTAACATTGAAGCCTACATTGTCACCAGGAAGCGCCTCCTGAAGGGCTTCATGGTGCATCTCCACCGACTTAACTTCAGTTGTCAAGCCAGAAGGACCAAAGGTCACAACCATACCAGGCTTCAGGATACCAGTCTCCACACGACCCACAGGAACGGTTCCAATACCGCCAATCTTGTACACATCCTGAAGGGGAAGTCGGAGGGGCTTGTCCGAGGGCCTCTTTGGCTCCTGGATCTGGTCAAGAGCCTCCAGGAGTGTTGGACCCTTGTACCAGTCAAGGTTGGTAGATCTCTCAATCATGTTGTCCCCCTCGAACCCAGAGATAGGGACGAACGGGATCTTGTCAGGGTTGTAACCCACCTTCTTGAGGTATGAGGAAACTTCCTTCACAATTTCATCGTACCTGGCCTTGGAGTACTTGGGGGTAGTGGCATCCATCTGTTAATACAAGCAGAGATTTCTAAGCACAATCTGCAAACTATTAAGAATAGAACTGACTAAATGCAATCAGAATGAAGCTAATCATATACCTTGTTACAGCAACAAATCATCTGCTTCACACCAAGGGTGAAGGCAAGGAGAGCATGCTCACGGGTCTGACCATCCTTGGAGATACCAGCCTCAAAACCACCAGTGGTAGAGTCGATGATAAGGACCGCACAGTCAGCCTGTGAAGTTCCAGTGATCATGTTTTTGATGAAGTCACGGTGTCCAGGAGCATCAATGACAGTGCAGTAGTACTTTGTGGTCTCAAATTTCCACAAAGCAATATCAATGGTGATACCACGCTCACGCTCGGCCTTCAGCTTGTCAAGCACCCAGGCATACTTGAATGACCTCTTGTTCATCTCAGCAGCTTCCTTCTCGAATCTCTCAATCACACGCTTGTCAATACCTCCAAGCTTGTAGATCAAGTGGCCAGTGGTGGTTGACTTACCAGAGTCGACATGGCCAATGACCACAATGTTGATGTGGACCTTCTCCTTACCCATGTTGAAATTAGGAGCTTTGAACTGTAAGATAGAAATCTGGCACTAGTCAGATTGATAGGCATAGTAAGTCCACTAAAATGTCCAAAAAGAAACCTATAGGGCATAGAAGGTTCAACAATATCCAACAAACAAAGACTACAAATCAAAATAACGATGATTAATGATGCAGCCATAAGAGATAAGATGCAATACCGGGAAAGACATCCATCTGCTGGAGCAATATAATGAACATAAACAGTTTGATAAAAGAAAAATGTTTCGTCAAAGCCAGAAGCATGCTACACGAGCCTCAGAACAGAGGATGATTCAGAGAAACCAAGAGCTAGCAAAACTGCAAGTCCAAGGTAGACTGAATCAATTCAGAAATAAGATTAAAGCGATGAATTCAAGAACAAAGAGCTAAGACAATAGCAAAGAGACCTGAACGGTACACAACTACAGAACCAACACAGAGAATATCATCTCCTACACAAACAGGATCGACGAATAAGCCTTAAGAAGAACCCCTGTGACACATTGTTTCACTCATCCAAAACGCGAAGATCCACCAAGCCTAGAGGTGTATATCGGACAAATACACACAACGATGAGATTCACACCAGTCGAGTAATGGAAATCGAGCTCGTCAAACACGAGCAGTATTCAGCTCTACAACCTAGCAGAGATCGAGCGTGATAAACATGAACGGAAGCCATCGGCATGATTGAATCCATGAAGGAGATGGCCCGAGACCTCACCTCGAAAAGGAGGTTCTACAGCACCAGCCGCAGGGCAGATAGAGGGCAACGAAGGAAATGTTCCTGACGAGAGCATCTTAGGGTTTTGCATGGTATTTATAACAGCTTCCACTGTATTTGCCCTTTTTATTTTTGACGAATTTGCCCCTAATCACTGTGCGATTGGACTTCCTCTGACCCGACCCGGTAGGATATTTTCAGATCGAAGGCAACTGCGGTGGGGCCCGCACAGGCCAGCTTGCTGTACGGGGCCCACAATTTTTATGAATACGCAAATAAAATAAAAATAGATTTGTAAAAATTTAGTACCACGGTGATAAAATAAAAAACCGTAATCGGCCTGGACCGGAGTAAGATTCTGGTATGATTGGTGTGGAAATGGCCGGTTGGGCCCAGAAATGTCGTATAAAATTAAATTTGTAATAATATATAATTAAATTAAAACATAAAAAACTAAATTGTAAAAATATCTAAAACTAAAATAAAATTAAAAAAGAAGGGGTTCATGAGCCGAACTTTGGATGGGTGGTTCGGTCTGTGACCCGACCCGTACCGGCACGGTCCTAGTGCAGTTGACAAGATACCAGCCTGTCAACCGTGGCCCGGACTGGCGCATTTGCGAGTTGGACTGGCTCAACTTGCAACACTACTTTTTTTTTTTTCATTATTAGTAAAGGCCTCCATTCATTCAACTACCAATCATTGTATAGGAGAACTACAGCCCTAAAAGGTGTACAGATCTAGACCTTCATAAAATCGATCCATCTAGCAAGCTCATGAGCAATGGCGTTTTTGGGCCCTAGGAACGCGACCAAGAATCAAAAGACCCAGCAGCACACAAACTATAATAAAATGTGAGACCTATCTCAATAAGGAGAGTGTTTGTTATGTACAAGAAGCACTAAATCTCGAGCATCAGAGTAGGAAGGAAGTGGCAAAGGATCAATTCTTTGTTTTTGCTGACTGTGCAGCTTGAAGGAGAGCTTTGGCTTCCGCATGTCCGGGAGATTGTGTATGATCATTTTCATGCCACCTGAGAGAACTCTTTGATTGTCTTGAAAAGCAACCCAAGTTAGGCAGGTCTCCTTAGTAGTCTAAGTCGCATCAGTGAGGGTATGAATTGCTCCTCTTTCACTTTCCTCCTCCTTGTAGACTCCTACTGTTTGTGAAAATGGCACAAAATCAGATGGTGGAGAGCTCATCGTCCCATAGAAGGCATAATCCACCTCCACCATTGATGGGCTCAACTGAGCATGTTCCTTGTAGGCCTGAAATTCTGGAAAGCTGCTAAGTGCGGTTCACTTTAGCTTGAAATAAAAATAACAGACTAGGTATGTGCTTCTACAGGAGGTTTCTCGAGTGTACGAATTGTCAGGGGCATCTCCTATATATATACCTTGACAATCCCATGATAGCAGACTCATGGCTGAGGCGGGGGCTTGTTAAATCCCATCTCCTCGACCATGGACTAACCTGGAGAGACAGTAACAGTGTTTGAGTTCAAGGGGTCTTTGGTAGACTCCAGGGAAGGTAGTATGAGAGGAACTTGTCTGGTCAATTGGTCCTCTGGGGCACTCACTGAGTACAAGGGATTGATTGAAGTAGAGGGAAAGTTCCTTTGCAGATCAAGGAGGACGTCTTCATTCAGGCTTTTCTCCACATTAGTCATGAGATAGTCCAGTAAAGGAGATTGTCCAGATCTTGATCCTTCAAATTTCCCTTTTTTTGTACAAAGCCTGGAGGAGGTTTGGCGATATCTTTCCTATTTCCTCTAGCTTTTCCTTGAAGGGGAGAACCAACTGGTGGCTGTGCGGTAGTGTTTCTCCTCATCATATTGAGCTTGTGCAATGATAATCCAAAACTTGAGGCTTGGAACTTGAAGGGTGAGGAGGGATTTGGGGAGAAGATCAGGGGGGCTAGCTTGGATATGAAAGGTGTAGAAACTTCATCTTCAGTTACTCGTGTGACCTGAGATGAACTACAACTGTCATAAAGAGCAACATGGAGGTAGAGGGATCCCAAGAGTGACTCTCTTTCTATAAATTTTCTTCAGACCATTTCTCCAGGTTATGTATTTTAGTAGAAATTTTCGGCAAAGGCCTCTTCATCTTCAATCTAGCCCTCATCCATGGGCCGTATTTAACAGACTTTTGAGCATCTTACTCTTAACGCAATGGGCATTCCTCAACATCATGCCCAATGATACCAAAGTAGTAGCAGAAAGTCACTAATTTCTCATGGCAAAAGATTAGTCAAAGCTTCCTTTTATTGGGCTTCTAAAAGATAAAACCTTGGCAGAGTGGTTTTTTGGAATCCAAATACACAAGGACCCTAGGATTGCGAATCAATGAGCTATAGGAGTCTGATTTCCAGTCAATTCTGCCAGCCGGAGCGCTTACATTTGCAACCGATAGAGGTTCCAGAGGCCAGAGGCATTCCTTTGATTTGAACCCAAAACGAGTGAGTATCAAACGACATGCTTTCAATAGGAGTGTCCATAGATCACTTCTGCATGCTTGGGTGAGCACCCTCGATCACCCATGCTCCGGCTTTATAGACCCTGTCTTGGGTCATCAAAGATACAGAGATACAACATCTTGGGACTGTAGAGCTAGTTTTATCGTTAAGCCCTCTCTTATGTTCCACAACTGAGGGAGCCCATGGATCATCAACTTGGGAGAGGGAAGAAGACGATTATTGCCCGCTGATTTGAGAAACAGCATATTCCAAAGTAGATCAGCTTCCCGGGGGGATGAATTGGGAGGTCGACAACTTCAACGTCCTCCGCCACCTTCACATGCATGTCCAAGAGTTCCACAAGATCACTATCAGCCTTTGGAGTTTTCCATTACTGAAGAAGGGAGAAGAACTGAAACTCCACAGGGGTGAGTACAGTTCCAGAAGGGAGAGAGCGATTTCCTTCACATCAATAGCTTAACTTGGAGCACTACTTTGAAATGCAGAATGGCCTTTGTGAACATTCTTTATGATTGTAAAGAGTCATACATTCAATTATCCTGTGAAAAAAAAATTCTACCAGAAAAATAAAAAATTTGTGAGTATTTCAACAGTTTAACGATAATTTACAATTAGTAATGCAAATAAAAAAAAGAATTTATAGCTATTAATGTGAATTTTTTCCTACTACTTAAATAATTTAATGACTGAACCGTAAAATTTTTCACTATTTTTTATTCGGCTTTTATATCCCCACTTTCTCCAAAAACAACATAATTCTATTTTTGGGCTGAGTTTGCATGATCCACCATCTCAACTAATATGAAAATTCTAGTCCGAGTATGAATATTTCATGTTTTATGCTACCTAACTTTAATGGAATCATAAACTAATTATTTTTTAAAATATAAATAAGTTTCTATTCCAAAATAAATTTTTATGTGATATAATTATATGATAAATCTAAATTTTTTATTAATTTTAAAAAAATTAAAATAACTATTAAAATATAAATATTTATATATAATTAATCGTTTTTTCACATAATTTTTTATTACAAATATTTTTCGACATTTTTTGGGCCAATATGATTTTTGGACTGTACTAAGTACAACTCAAAAATCTCGGTCTACGCACAATCTTTTTTGTTCAAGCTGCACCAGTTTTTTACAGCTCTATTACAACCTAATAAAATGGGAAAATTTTTAAAATATTCAATTAATAATAATTTTGATTATTATTATTATTATTATTATTATCGCTATAATGAAGCTAAGAAACCAAGTACTCGTTCTCTCTTAAAACTCCTCCCTCTGTAAAACCTTTCCAGGCTTCCTCCTCTCCGGAGCGGCCCCTCAGAAGGCAGACGCGCCGCCCACCTCTTCCTCGTGTCCCGGGGCAAGCGGCTTCCACCTACTCTTGCCGGCGGCCGTCTGTATCCTCCACCACCGATGGTGGCTTTTGTCCCGGACAGCCGGTTCGTCTCTTCCCCTCTTCCCTCCGTGTGGGCCTGCACGATCATTTCGAGCCCGTTAAATTATTGGGCGGGTCGATTCGTCCCGAACATAACCGAGGACATCCCGATACGATTTGTCACCCACTTACCTAAGTGAATCCTCTTTAATTCAAATTCGAGCACAATTAATCTAATCAAAGTGGAAACCTCTCTTAAGCATGAACTTTTTATATTTGTAAAATTCGAATTCGAGATCTCGTATTAAAATATTCGAGTACCCCTTTTATCCCCATCCTACGAAGACTTTTCCTTACCATTTCAATTTCAAGTGGGGTGCCTACAGGAAAGGGAAACCTTTGCCACCACAAATGTTCAACAAAATCAATGTCGTGCATATCCATCAACGGGAATAAAACAGTCACACGCCTCTTGAAAAGAAATTTTTGATGCGTTTCTTCCACCACCCACAAGCCATTAACATTACGCAATTGAATCGATCGAATCGATTCAGACAGACATCTAATATACCAGTAAAGACACCATATCGTTGAATCAAACACTCAAGCTAATCCAACTAATTTCTAAATGTTCAATCTAGAAAGTCAGCCAGGAAAGTGTTTTTCTTTTCTTTTCTTTTCTTTTTTAATTTATCACCTTCTAGATGCAACACTGGCTAGAGAAGACTCTTATGCAGACATCCCACATCCTTGTCTGTCTTTGTCTTTGTCTTTGTCTTGGCTTCCTCTTCCAGAAGAGCATCCAAAAATAAAATGTTCACTTCAATTTCAATGGCTACTTCCTCCCTTTCCCTTCCCCTTCATCTAGAAGGCCCATCTCAAATTTCCAATAATCAAGGCAGGGCAAGATCCTTTGCCATTAAAACTTATGATATTTAAAATTCACTCCAAAATTCTTTTTTTTTTTCATATGGATTCTAATTAATTCAAATTTAGTGAATTATGATTTATTTGTAATCTCTCATTCACCCAAAAAAAAAAGATTTTTTGTCTTCTGTCTACATATAAAAGGACACCCCATTGCTCTATTCCATTAAGCATTCCTATCTCCCCCATCTTCTTGATCTTTTTCATAGAACTTTTGTTTTATATTGAACAAGTTTTAGAGATTAGCCGTTAACCATCACAATGTCTGCCAGAGAGTACCACCAAGAGGCACAAGAGGAGGCGCTTGCAGAGTTTCAGGATCCTTTGAATAGAGGAGGAGGAGGAGGAGGAGGGGGGAAAGAAGATGATGAAAAGGAGGAAATACTCTCACTCTGTGATCTCCCTATCTATGGAGATGAAGCTGCTGAGTATAGGGAAAGAGATGAGAGCTCCTTGAGAAAGTCTCAGGGATCCTATTCTTCCTCCTGTTTTTCATCATCATCATCATCTTCTTCTGATGGAGAATTCTTTGAGTTCTCATCACCCCGCAAAGCCAAGGAGCCAGATAACATCATGTTTTGTGGGAAGCTCATCCCTTATAACAGAGGCCTGTCATCAGGCCCCCGAAAAGGTCAAGCTCTCAACGGAGTCGGTGCTCCATTGGATAAGTACATCAAGTCCGCAAGGAAGGTCACAGGGGATAAGTTGTCTTCGAGCTCCAGATGGCACCTTCTCCTGTTTGGCTCAGCGAAGTTCCCGGGCCACGTGGAGATGAGGGACCTCAAGAAGAGGCAGAACAAGACGACGAGATCTAATCCAGCTCCATGTGAACCGAAAACGCACACTTGGGTCGGAGAAGAGGCAGTTAAGGGTGATCCAGTTAAGGGCAAGCGCTGGTGGGCGCTTCTGAGTGCCACTGGGTGCATGAATCAGACTGCAAACTCTATGGTCAAGGCCTCGATCAATTGTGCACTAAAGATATAAGAGTGTCCAGCATGTCTCTGGTTGAGGATTACACATGGTCCCAGGATTGATCGGACATTGGAGAAATACCGAGTGTATTAAGCACTGCATCCTCAGATTTGCTGTTGACAGGATCATGATCGATCTTGCAGATGGTCGTGGGATTGAACGACGACTATGACTGATCCAATACAGAAATCTCCCCGTCAAAAAATCTAGGATTAAATCTTGCAACATTTATTTCAGTATGTAACTCAGCTTGCATAAAGGTTGCTTGTTTAGGTTCACTTGTTCAGTGCTCTCTGATGTGTGATCATACATACTATGTAGTCTGTCTTTAGAAATGAAAAAGAAAAATGAGAAGAAAAACAGAAAGAATTGTCCGCAAGTAGGTGAGCTTGCTCGATCCCAGAGTGCTGACAATATCCATTCTTACAAGTTCACAGCTCAGGATTACGAATTGATCATATGTGAAGTAAGGAATGAATTCTCTTAACTCGACAGCGATTATTCCCTTGTAGGAATAACTTGACCATTGCTGATAATATCATCAAATGGTAGAAAGCATCTACGAGGAAGACCACTGCTGTGCCGATGTCTTGAAACCGATCAGAAGTGAAATCTGTGTTTCATCAGCTTGAGGAGCTGTTGAGAGAGAGAATCTCCTCAAAGAAATGAAGTTACATTCTTGAACAGGGAATCCATGGTGAATTACAACAGGGCGAACTCTTCCGTAAGTCGGGGTACATTAAACAGTAACCACTTCAAACAGCTAAGCCACATTGAGTGCAAAGAAAGAAAAATTATGATGACAAAACTGGCCCCTTAAGCTGATTCTTAAGAAATGAAGTAGGAATGCTTTCAGCACATCTCTTCAGGTCTCTTCAGATTTATGATTAATAAAATAATTTCCAAAAATTTCCCAGAAATTAAGTAGACATTCTACATCTTAGATTGCAAAACTAATGTGCGATTTTTGCTCCCACTAGTCCTGTTGAATTTTGAAGCAATGGTACAAAAAAAGAAAAAAAAGAGGGGCTTACTCTTTCAAGTCCTCATTTTCTTCCGGGTCTTTCCATCTTCCTCACATTCTCCTCCTCCTTTCATGACAGCAACATTGGTGCGATTCTGAAGCTGCCGCCTCTTTCTCAGCTGCTTTTTCTTTTCCTTTGAACTGTAAAATGAAAATTTAGATATCAGGTCATGCTGTTTGTAGTCACAGCAAGCTGAATGGAAATTGCAATCAAACTACACATATGATAGCTAATGTGTGCACCTCGACTTTTCATTCATGAGAAAACCATGTGAGACTGCCTTTTGTATGGTACTCCAATAATACTGTTTAAATGAAGTGTTCCTGTTTGACCTTTCGAGCTGCAAAATCAAACCAATGGGACCTCAGCATGAGCGATTGGTATATCAAATAGAATGCTGGGAGGCACATTAAGTATGATGTCAAAAAGATGGGCTTGGACATCAAGTTGAGGCCTCTAAGGCACAAAATTTCTACGGTGATTATCCTGTTTCAACATGCTTATGATTGGAACAAACTTGAAATTTCTTTAGTTATTTATCCTACCTTGCATACCAAGAAGCTTCAGATATATTAGATGGAACAGGAAATAACACAAATATGGCATGATACCACAAAATGCCTGCTCTATATTTACTTGAAAATCAGTAGACTGGAATACATATGACTCGGGGCAGGACTGCACAAGTGGGCATTAGGGCCTAATATTCACTGGGCTAGCCCAACTCAGGCAAATGATTAGTGTCGACTGGTTGAGAATTAATCAAACCTGCAGAAATGTTTCAACAGCTTGTTCATCTTTGGGCGAGAAGCCCACCTCATCTCTCTTCTTCCGAACGAAATCAATATTGATCTCCACCTGTGAATTAGGGGAGATTAATTATTTTAAGCTCAAAAACTATGATAAGGAAAGAGCCTAACGAACTTTTAAAACATCCAAGAGCAACAAGGCTACAGTTATAGGCCTGACCAGGACCTGAACAAATATAGCTATCGAGAAATTTCTCATGGATATAATCAAATAATAAACTAGAGGAAAACAATGGAGTTGACAACATATATACCTGATCCATGAATCGCTTCACCGCACGCTTAAAATTCTCATCAGTTGTTGTCTCGCAAAACTTCCTCAGACGGATAAGTGGTGCAGTTGCAAGTTCAGGAAGGGATATGTGGTGGCTCCATTGATCGAAGTGCATGCAAAGCAATTCGATGGAAGAGAAAAGGCATTGTTCTTGGAAGTCTTTAGATTTGAGCCAATACTTTGGCAACTGCAACAGAAACCAACATAATGATATGGTGTTTGATTTTACAAAAGAAAAAACCAAAGGCTGAAAAGTTCTCCTATTTCCATAGCCAAAAGAAATAGTATCCAAAAAATTGCATTAATTTTTATTTTCCCCAGGAACATTTTCCAGAGATTTTTATGTAATTATTGCCATGCAGATTCCGTATAGAACACTGATATGCAAGACTTCCCCATGACTGCTTTTCCAGGGATATAACAAGCCCATTTCCCAATATAGAACTGATATTGCTAACCTTTACAGAGGATGAGAAACTGAAGTCCTTTGCATGCTTTCCACCTGCCTTCCCAACCTTGTATTCCAATATATCTAGTGCAAATGATGCAACAGGTATGAAAATCCCACTAGAACGGGATAGATTATTTAACCACTGAATGCACTTGATTCTCAGGGGCAGATATCTTGGTCCAATGAACAGACAGGCTACCCCATTTATAATCTGAACAATAATGAACAGCAGTGGCTGGAGATCATGCTCAGAGATATTCTCCGATACAAATGTGACCCATATATCAATACAGTTCGTGTACTGCCAACTGCACACTTTCTTCAATGCTTCCTGGTCATAAAGGAAAAACAATACAGTAGATGAGGACAGAGTTCTTCCACAGTGTCGTATATCCCAAACAACTTGTAAAATCTTTTGTTCTTATTATCCTTGATTTGTGAAAGATGACAGATGGGAATAGGAAATATATTTGGTGCTCCTCATCATCTGTGATCGCACAATCATTGTTCCTCTGCTACATAAATGATGACGCAACATTGTGTATAAGAGCCTGTTCTATGTCAGAATGAGGGATAAGCAAATTTAGGGTAGAGGACTTAATTATGTTTTCTTTCCAAATGTTATCCATTTTGAAATGTTTTTATTCCGCTCATCTCATCAGATCTCAACTCAATTGTTCAGATGACAGAGAACTGGAATAAGGATCTGTTTTGATTTTGCATTGCTTGGATGGTTCCTCATTTTTTTTCATATAAAAATTAAGGATTTGAGGCTATTATCGTGGCAAAACTTCAACTATGGAATTCATTTTAATTAAAAAAATTATAAACCACTGTATCTGATCCGATTTAATATGAGCCCTCAACTGGATCCTCACATTTCATGTGCATAAATGGGCGTTGAATATCCCCCAGTAACAGTCACATCCAGTTCAACAACATAGTTTGTAACGATATCAATTTAATTCTTTAAATGAATGAAAACCATATATACAAGTTTCTTTATCCACACCCTCCCTACAACATAAGAATTTGGGATTGGTATCACATACCTTTTTCTTTGTTCTCAGAGCAAGTTGCAGTATCATAGCAAGATGCTTAATGGAAACCTGTGCCTTGCCAGATGACTTGTGGACATCTAGAGAGCATAGCTCAACAATGGAGTTTCTAAGGTACTCCATGTGTTTAAGCAATCCTGGTTCTACGAACTTGCATTGTGCAGCAAAGGTCTTGTACATTTCAATCAGGCAGGTGTCAAACCAGTCTGAGCCGAAAGTAGAGGCAACAACACCAATTATGAGAAAGGAGTGGCAGGATACAGTCCCCTTGCCTGTGGCCCACAGGTGAATTGACATCTGATCATAATACAAGAAGCAATTTCATCTAACATGAGGTAATCATGTAACCTATGTAATTATAAGTTATTAGTATATAAAGATATTATGTTTGACTTATATGTACAGATATAGCATATGGTATTAGGTTTAACTTCAGATTTTCCATTTCTTGACAGCATAAAATTGATATTCTGCTGAAACAAGCTTTATTAAAGAGCCATATTTATCTTACATTCAGATTTATAAGTCATTTAAAAATTTAGGTGTTGATATCACTTGATGAAGAGTACCTTAACTAGACGATGCAGCAGAGAAGGGAAGGCAGTGTAAAAGATTATAGCATCCCTGATTTGTGTAAGGGCAAAATCCAATATTCCAGAGTCAGTGATCTGGCCAAGTATGAACAACGTGCTACGCAAGTAAGACTTGACCAAGGGCTTCAGAGTTTTCCACTTTTCAGTACTTCTCAGATCCAAGATGGTCTCCTTCTTGCAACTGGAGCATGGTATTCCCAAAAGCCCACGGAAAGTCTTATTGGCTTCACAAAGCATAAAGACCAATATTCTAGAATAACATTCACCATTTGGGATTTCATATAACAAGGGACCATGAGACAAATGTATTGACTCAGTCCCATAGTGGGATGCAGCATGATAAGCATTCAAAAGGCTTGTTAGAGCAGGCAAACTTTGCTGCTCAGTAACTTGTTGACACCAGGCCTCAATAATAGATGTTGTCAACAATTTTATCTTTCTTGTTTTAGAGCTGTCCTCTTCAACAACTTCCATGCCATCATTATTCGTCTCATCACCAGAGTACTGTCACCAAAAAAGGGGAAAACATATTAGAGATGTGAGGCATTAAAATTGGCTTTCCCTTTGACATTTGCTGTAAGGATACATTATTATTTTCAGAACTTGCATAATCAATTTCTATGCACTATTAGCATATTCTAAATGAAAATGTAACACAATCACATACATCATGTTAAGGTTTTGCATATATGAACTCATGGACCAGCTAACAGTTTAGGACTAAAAAAATGATAACTGCAAAAGAACCAATCCAGTTAGGTGCATATATATGCAACTACATACATAAATTCTATGTCTTGATAGGAAGAGGAAAATTAAGTAACTCACAGACTCATCATCTCTGTACTGCTCAAGGCTCTTCTGGTAGTTGTCCAGAAATCTAGAAAATTCAGGATCCTGACATACATGCAAAGTGTGAAATATAAATAATTTTAGAAACTGCATATTGAGAATATGCTATGCTAAGAAGATAGATTCAAGTTCCTCTTAACCACTTAAGGGCAAATAACATAAACAAAACATCTTCTAAAAATTCCTGACAAAAGTAATCTGTTCAACTTAATCATTAATGCTCCAACAAGAGAGATGTTATGCGTTGTTAGCATCTGTATCATATATATAAAGTTTTGGCAAAATAACTATGATCAGAATAGCGGGCTCCATAGCAGCATTGAGTTTCTAAAACCCGGCAAGCTGAAATATTTGGACAAATTAACTTCTGCTTTTACCTTCTGCTTTAGCTTCACCAACCTATTCTTCTTCTTTACAAGCTCAGAATAGATGTCATTGTTCTGAGACGAATAAGCTGTAATGCCACTGTTATCTGCAGGAACATTAATTTAATTGTTAAGAGAAATAATTTGCAAATGAACAGGATGAATCACAAAAAAGTTACTGCACAAACCTTCTGGATAGCTTCCATTTTCATCACCTTTGGCACATGTACTGCTTTCCTGATGATCAGATATCAAATCATCAAACAATAATTCAACAGAAACTTGCTGAGAAAGATTTCCAGAAAGGGCAATGCAAAACCTCTGAAAGGTAATCGTCACTATCTGAATCATTCTCATCCTCATCACTATCCTCCTTTCCAAATATATCCTCAAGTGGAATGTCTAAAATGTCTTGATCTTCAAAGTTTCTGATAACATTCATGAAACCCATATAGAATATAAAAAAGCATGGTTCATATGATGGTTTCGTAATATAAGAAAATTGTTATTTGAAAAAGTAAGCTGCCAACAGATTATGGAAAACCAAAAACCGCAACTGTAATTTCCATGTCTGGTGAAAAATCAAAGTATCATCATTTACCTTTCTTTTGACTGATCTATCTTGTCCCCTTCTGCCTCTTCAGCATGATCCCTCTCCTCTCCTTCAAAACAATATATATAAAAATGTCAGGATTTACAAGTGAACATACCAAATGGACAGGAATAACAGTTGTCCTGTAAATTTTATCATCTCCTATTTACTGCTTGGCTAAGTTAAAGAGGAAGCAGATCCATTACAAGTCTCAGCTATGACTAGGCATATTTTTGCATGATATTCATGTGAAGAACTGAAACATCCTGAACGGAAAGTGCTGGTCTTATAAAACGAATCATATGATTAGGAATCAATTAGTGAAAGGAAATGACAAGATCAACAAGAGAAGAGGGGACTTCTACCTGTCCTGCTACTTAAGAATAAAGGCAACTGCTCACTAACAAAGAAATCAAAAGTACTTCTGAATGAAATAAATAGAAAAAGTAAAGACTCTGGGTTTCCAGCAAGCCACTGCTACATCCATTTCATTAAACGGCAACAAAAACTCTTTGTTGTATGTGGGCTTTTCCTAGTATTTTACTGTTAAGTATAGTTATGATTTTTTCATATATCCCTACCACTTTACTTGCTCTGTTCTATTTATTTTTTTCCTACAAATGATAATTTTGCTAACAACCTATCTAGAACTGCTTGGCATTCCAACCCAGTTCCAACAATGCACTTCTCAGACTGAGAAAGTGGAACTGCTTGTCGTCGCGTAGAAAGTTGATAGCGATAGGTCATAGAAAAACAAGAATGGAAAAGAAGGAGAAATCCAAATACAAAAGAAAAATAAAGGGGTTGGATCAGGAATCCAAGATCAAACAATTCCATCAAATTGAGTATGATTGTATGTGTGATAGCATCTGCTATACCAGGAATCTCAATGAACCCTAGCATTGATGGACTCAGGCAAAGCAAATAAGTGGGTTTCCAGAAAGATATTCACAGGGAAAGTAATGACCAAAGTTCACATCATTCGTCTTATGACTATGCTGTACTGAAGACAGTAAATTCAGCACCAATCAAGAATGACATGAAGAAGATAGATATATCCAACTGCTTGATTCCAAAGACTTCGCAGGATTCTCAAAACAACCATTTTCAGATGAAAATTTATCCGCACGATAAGATATACTCCAAGAACTCATTCAAAACCGCATTTTTCATCATCTACCCAAGTAGACTTACTCTTGGAGGCTTTCCTTCTGATCATGGACTTAATCTTTCTTCTCCTTTTCAGAACAGACTGCAGATTCTTTTTGGCGAACTTCCTCGCCTTCTTCCCCAGCTTCCCCATTTTCTGTCAACTGCCAAGCAATTCTCGACAAATTACTCAAAAAAATTTCCACTTTCGACAACAATGCACACAAACCTTCAAGTAGACAACTACATATATGCGAAAGAAATCAATGTAAAAAAAGAAGTGTTTCTTCATACGGATTGATCGTTGCCTTCTTCCTCCCGGTGGCTCAGTTGGGTTCCTCAGCACGTCTCTGTCTTCCCCAGAGTTTTTCTGCTCTCTACAGAATACCTCTGAACTAGAAACAGAATTGAAGGATCCAAAGTGAATTTCTAGTTCTTTGGGGGGTAGATCGTTGGAATATATGAAAGTGAGGGTCGTAAGGCAAAGTTTTGCGGTCTGCCGCTGGCGCCGCTATCCCCTGCAGACTCCCGAGAGAACAAAGTCAGAGCTATCTCACTCTCTTATAGCCGTCGGATCCCAACTGTACGGTCAGATCAACCCCTGTAAAGCCCTAGGGTTTTTAAGAGAGTGGGGCAACGTCGTCATCCATTATTCGTCTAGGGGCAGAATGGTCAAAGGGGTCATGAGTGCGTAGTAGAAAATTAGGCGCTCGACACGTGGTAGCGCATCAACCGTCCGTAGAGGCGGTGATCCGATGGTACCCAATGAAACCCTAGCTTGAGCCGGGGATATTAATATCTCGTCTTCATCTAAGTAAAACTCTCCGTGCATTTGCTCTCTTTGCCGCTCTCCCCGCTCTCCTTTCTGCGCGGCTCATCTTCAGTAGATTCGGTAAAGCATTGGCTCCCTTGAACAATTTGTTAATATCATTTGCTTGATTCTAGTATATGCTTGTGTTTGTTGGATATGATTCTTCTGTTTGGATTCAAATTGTTTAATGTCTTCTGCTCTGGTATGGCTGATCATCATTTGGTGTAATAGTTATGAACTGAGATCGACTTGATTCATGCCTGAATTGGAGATCTTATTCTGTTTCCATTTCAATTGAACTGTCCCGGTCCAATCATTAGTAGTTTTGCTGTATTATCATCGTCTATGCGATTTGAGGTGGCATGTGAATGTTTTCGTTTATTGGTTTTGAGATCTAGATGGAGCGGAAATGAAATATACTGGGATTACTGGTGGTTAGGGAGCTGATAAGATGAATTGTTAGTGCTGTGGTCTTCTGGGCATTAGTTCTGGGAATTGTTCAATTAACAAAGATATTGTTTTTTCATTGTTAGTAGTATAATGGTTTGCTAGAGACCTGTATTTTAATTAGTTGATACAGAAATTTATAGCATTGAAAATTGGTTATATGTTTAATGTCTTACTCATGAGACATTGTTGGAGTAGAATATGAAAATTATTTGTGGAAAAAGGTCCCCAGATGTTACTTCTAAGTATATTTCCTTGGCTTTACTCTGCATGGTTAATGTTTTAATATTGTGGTATCGGTTCTTGGTTGGTTATTTTCATTTTGCAGCTATCCTGCCTTTCTAAGATGGGTAAGGAGAAGGTTCACATCAATATTGTGGTCATTGGCCATGTCGACTCTGGTAAGTCAACCACTACTGGCCACTTGATCTACAAGCTTGGAGGTATTGACAAGCGGGGGATTGAGAGGTTTGAGAAGGAAGCTGCTGAGATGAACAAGAGGTCCTTCAAGTATGCCTGGGTGCTTGACAAGTTGAAGGCTGAGCGTGAGCGTGGTATCACCATTGATATTGCTTTGTGGAAATTTGAGACCACAAAGTACTACTGTACAGTCATTGATGCTCCTGGACACCGTGACTTTATCAAGAATATGATTACTGGAACTTCACAGGCTGACTGTGCTGTCCTTATTATTGACTCTACCACTGGTGGCTTTGAGGCTGGTATCTCTAAGGATGGTCAGACCCGTGAGCATGCTCTCCTTGCCTTCACCCTTGGTGTGAAGCAGATGATATGCTGCTGCAACAAGGTATATAAAGCTCCATTGTGATTGCTGCACGATATCTATGTAATTATGATTCAAAGTGTTTCTTCTTATTACCCTAAAAAATTTTATTTTTGTTTAACAGATGGATGCCACCACTCCTAAGTACTCCAAGGCCAGGTATGATGAAATTGTGAAGGAAGTCTCTTCATACCTCAAGAAGGTGGGCTACAACCCTGATAAGATCCCCTTTGTTCCCATCTCTGGGTTTGAGGGTGACAACATGATTGAGAGGTCCACTAACCTTGACTGGTACAAGGGCCCAACTCTTTTGGAGGCTCTCGACCAGATCCAAGAGCCCAAGAGGCCTTCAGACAAGCCCCTCCGTCTCCCGCTTCAGGATGTGTACAAGATTGGCGGTATTGGAACTGTCCCTGTGGGCCGTGTGGAGACTGGTATCCTCAAGCCCGGTATGGTGGTTACCTTTGGTCCATCTGGGTTGACCACTGAAGTTAAGTCGGTTGAGATGCACCATGAGGCCCTCCAGGAGGCCCTCCCTGGTGACAATGTGGGCTTCAACGTGAAGAATGTTGCAGTCAAGGATCTGAAGCGTGGGTATGTCGCATCAAACTCCAAGGATGATCCTGCAAAGGAGGCAGCTAACTTTACCTCTCAGGTCATCATCATGAACCACCCGGGTCAGATTGGGAATGGCTATGCCCCAGTACTCGACTGCCACACCTCCCACATTGCCGTGAAGTTTGCCGAGCTGTTGACCAAGATTGACAGGCGGTCTGGTAAGGAGCTCGAGAAGGAGCCCAAGTTCCTGAAGAATGGTGACGCAGGTATGATCAAGATGATTCCCACCAAGCCCATGGTGGTTGAGACCTTCTCCGAGTACCCACCACTCGGGCGTTTTGCTGTGAGGGACATGAGGCAGACCGTGGCAGTTGGTGTCATCAAGAATGTGGAGAAGAAGGACCCCACTGGCGCCAAGGTCACCAAGTCGGCAGCCAAGAAGGGTGGCAAGTGACGAAGTCGCGTTTTGGTGTTTCTAGCAGAGGGAGGTGGAGGTTACTATCGTTTTGGAGGTGTCTCTTTATTTAACGTTGCTTTTGGTGAAGACTTTGAATTTTACTATGTCCAAGGGTTTTGGTAGCTGGCCCCATTTTGATATGGGTTGCCTGCCTGTGCTTTGTTAACAGTCATATGGGGGGGAGAGCGTCGGTGTCTTAGTAGAGTCGGGCTTGCAACAGGATTTTGTTTTCATGTTTTCGTACAATCGTAGCTGCTCATGAGTTTGAATACTATTGCGATTAGAATTTGGCTGATGATTTTGTTTCATCAGCGACTCTTACAAGTTTTTCCTCATCCTTGGGTTCGATACCCATTTGTGCTCGGTGGCTGATTGTTTATGTGAAGAAATTGAGAATGGCAGTGGTTCAGTTCCTCAATGGTACTCAGCCTGTCGGCCTAAAATTCTCAATATTGAAACTTGAGATTTAGATGTGAGTTGATCTGAATCAGCAAATAATCACCAAGAAGACAGAATGTCTTAAGGGAAGTGACTCTTTCTCCACTAAATGGAAGAGGAATTGAGCCATGTGCATGGTAACGGATGCCACCGCCTGCAGAGGCAACCAATTGCTACTGTTACACTCTGGGCGTTGAAATTTTCACTGTCAAAGATCTGTGCCATTCTCCCTTTCCCTGCGCTCTATTCACAGATAGACACTTACGTATTGGCTCTCACTTCTTCTTCAACACTCCTCTCCCCCTCTGCTCCATCCACCAGTCCGCTTCGGTTACTGAAATCTACCTACGAACTTCTGCACTCTCCCATCCCATGTAAGCTCTCGATGCATTCCCCCTGCTCTCAGAATCTGGTCCTAAGCTTTCAATCCACTCGCTGTTCTGCCCTTTTGCTCTTGTAACTGAGCATCCTGTCCGTTTCCATTGGTGTAATCATAATACTGACGTACACCGCCCGCATAGCTTTTGGCTCGTTAGAGGAGAATTTTTGGCTCATGTTTCATGTCTTTTAAACCCTGATAGTTTGGATCTCGCACCGTTTTCCATGTGGCTGCCGAATTACTATTCTTAGTCTGATCTCATTTTCGCTGAGGATCTGTACTGTCAAATCAACTGAAGCAGTCACAGCTCATATGGGGGACCAGATGCAGTTCCCAACAGAAAATTTCATGGGGACCCAATGTTTGTTTGCTTGAATGCATAACTCGTTTTCAGACTCATGCTAAACAGCCTTCTAATCCTTTGGTATGTGAGGATGGAGATGGAATACTGTTAGGAAGCTCCATCGGGAGAAAGTTTGCATTCATGGGATGAAACTGATTCAATGGACAGATGGAGGAACAAAAGATATGATGACTGCATTTCCTTCAGTCAAATTTGGGTTGCTCCTTTTGCTCAGCTTTTGGCAATTCAAGCTTTTGAGCTGATTTTGTTGCCAAGGTAATGGGGCAAAATGGGGAGAAAAGGAAATTAGTTTTCCACAGCGAGGAAAGCTTTAGGCACTGAACCCAAGCAGAAGAAAGATCAAGTTGGAGGCTTTGTATAGCTTTTGACTACCTTTTTAAACATCATGCACTTACCATAATATCACCAGCTAGAGTACTCTGATCCTATTGTCATGTTTATAACATGATGCGTGCCACATCCAGACATCCCACAGTTCACATATATCGATGAAGACATGGTTTGGAAAGAACAAGACCTTAGATCCAAACATTCTGACTGGAGAGGCTGCTATGACCGTTTATGGGCAAGGTGCTGCAGAAGGTGTTGAATTGGCAGAAGACAAGAATGAGTGGGGCCAGCATGCATACACGGTGGCCCTTGCCACTGCTGCAGCGGCCGAAGCAGCAGCAGCTGCTGCACATGCTGCTGTGAAGGTTGTCCACCTTACAGGGGCTCCATGTTACTTAGGGAAAACAAATGAGCAAATTGCTGCAGCTAAAATTCAATAAGCATTCAGAGGGAACTGGGTAAAGATTCTCCCTTTTGGACTCCACATATGCTCATTATTCTCTCAGCCTCATTTTGTATGAAGGGATGAAGGCAGAATGGCTTAACAAATTTAATTCCATTTTGCACGGTAACTATGTTGCTGCTTTCCGATCATTCATGCCAAGTATACCCTGATTTTTGTTTTTGCCCATTTAGCGAATAGATCAGATGCTCATTGGATCTCTGCTTGTTGATTTCATTTTTCAAATGTCGTGAGTATGGTATCATAGGCTAAAACTGATACGAAGTTTCACAAACAGAAGATTTTTTATGTTCAATTTCCAGGCAAGGAGGGCTCGAAGGGCCCTGAGAGGTCTGGTGAGGTTGAAGACATTGGTGGAAGGGCCATCAGTTAAGCGACAAGCAGCTACAGCATTACAACACATGCAGAATTCCACCCGTGTACAGTCATAAATTCATGCTAGAAGGATCGGAATGTATGGAGAGAATCAGGCTCCCCAAGGGCAACTTCAGATGACATGTGTGAAAGAGATCGAGAAGCTGACAGTAAGTACCCTGTGGATGTTCTGGAGTAGGAACTGCAGTGTAACTATTGCTGCCTGTGTGCTCTCTTCTTTGGTTTGTTACTTCTTGTGTCATCAACTGCAAACTTTGCTTCATTTCTTCAGTCTATTGCATCATAGGAATTCTGTTCACTTTCCTTCCCCTTTTAGGAGTGATGTCTCTTTTTTCGGAGTAATTCTCCATAAGAACCTTTCAATTTTCCCTGACATCTGAGTGCTCTTTGATTATGAATCGATTAATATTAATATAACAGACCTGTGCAACAGAATGGAGAAGAATGGGATGATACTGGGCAATCTAAGGAGCAGATTGAAGCTAACTTGATAAGCAAACAAGAAGCTTCCACAAGAAGGGAACGGACATTGGCCTATACCCCTACTCATCATGTACCAAATCATTAACTGGTTAAGGCTTCATCAGTCAGCTTTTCATATTTTTGGCTCTGGCTTCAGATTAAGTTCTCTGTATGAAACTGTTTTTGACAGCAACCTTGGAAGAAACCTTCTAAGTTCCAAAACCCGATATCCATGGACCTATGCAACTATCAATGAAGATATGGCTGGTTGGAGAGATGGATGACTGCTGGACCATGGGAGAGCCGCCAGTGTGATGGCCGATCCTTCACCTCAAGGGATATCAGTCTCAGCAATGGATATCCAAGCCACCGCCAGTCGCCTGTAACCCCCCACCTTCCAAGGCACCATCCGTTCCTTCAGTCACCAGGAAAGGGAAGCCCCCGAGCTGAAGAGGGAGTGTTTCAGACAGCGTCAGCCGGAGGCATAGCATTGCCAGTGGAGGTGGTGGGTCCACGTCTACAAGAGATGACGAGAGCCTCTCAAGCTCGGTCTCAGTTCCAAGTTACATAGCCCCAGCAAAGTCTAGGAAAACCGAGCCCCAACTTCCTAGTCCTTTAGGACTTAAACAGGACACCGCCCGGGAAGGAGCGAAGAGGAGGCTCTCATTCACGGGCTCTCCAGCCGCAGCGAAGATGAGAAGGCATTCATTCAGGGCTTCCAAAGATAGATACCAGTTCCATCAAGGAAATCAGTGGTCACATGGAAGCGAAAGTGTCCGACGTGGAGCATGGATAGTCTGGCTTCCATAAGAAAGGACTCAATCGGAGATCCTTTTTCGTGTCCGATGTTACGGTCTCTCTTCCTTGTCTCATTGATTTTTCTTCCTTCAGTTACAGGATGTACCTGGACCTGGAGTTGAAGAAGAAGAAGAAGAAGAAGAAGAAGAAGAAGAGGAAGAAGAGGAATGAATAAACATAAAACTAGGCCAGCATCCCTTCGGTCGTGTTTCCTCTTCGACATCTACTCTCATCTTGTCTTCCTTCTTAGTAACAGCTCTCTCTGGTGGTCGGTAGAGCTGTACAAAAAACACTGTCTGGTCAGGGACTTTAATACTGCTCGACAAGGCTTAAGAAAAAAAACTACTGGTCCAAAAAGTATAAAATAATATTTTTAATTAAAAAAAAGTTGTGAGAAACTTTGAAAGAATGGTTAATTATATATCAATAATTGTATTTTAGTAATTATTATAATGTTTTTATTAAATTAATATAATAATTAATTATATTACATAAAAAATTTATTTTAAAATATAAGATTATTTAAATTTATTTTTTTAAGACAACAGTTTTATTTAATTCAGACTAAGTCACGACTTTTACACTGGTAAAGATGGTGGGCCACGCAATTCTTCGGACCGGCACAAATTGACAGATCTATTGATGAGTAGATATTATTAAGCGATTCCGGTCACGTGCTAGGACCGGTTTTGTGGCGAAACAACGCCGACCAAATTAACAACCTCATAATATGCTCAATGTGTCTCTATGGAGTGACCCGTTGGTCTATGCAACTGTTTCTCTGCTCCGACGACCAGTACGAGTGAACTTAAAAGAGACTCATTGATTGTTTGATTTTTGATCTCCTCGCCACCACTTATGGTTCTGAGCATAGTTTTTAAAACCAGATCGGGCCGGAAACCGGTCAAGTTATGGGTTCATAGGTTCATGGGTCGGACCGGGAGTTTAATGAGTTAAACCGCATGTTTAATAAATAATATTCTAATAAATTGATATAATATTATAATTTAATTAGGATTTATAATCAAAATTATTAATATAATTATAATGTTAGTATCAAATTCAACATAAAATATAAATATAAATCTAGTAAAATAAAATAAGTATATTATAATATATTTTTATTTTATTTTTATTTTTAAATTAGCCGGTTTTCTCATCGGTTCAATTGGATTTATTGGTTTAAGTAAGAACCGACCGGTTCAATTGGATTTGATCTCATTTAAATAATAATTGGATTTTTTGTGAGAACCGGGCCGAGTGAGTGGCCGGTTTCCGGTCAAACCGGCCGGCCCGATCCAGTTTTAAAAACTATGGTTCTGAGTCGATGCTCCTCGTCAAAGATGGCCCTTCAGCAGCTGGATCTGCCGAAGGAAACCGATCCCAGCTTCCAGGGAACTGCATTGCTCAGGGAAATCTGATGCTTGACAGAACACACTATTGACCCACCATACACTTTCCGATTGCATCGATCTTGCTTTTGTAGATAATCCATCTCACATAGCTAGTCAGGCTACAGATGGGACTCTACGAGCCTGTGACACCTGACTTTTGGCACAAATCAGCCGCCATCTCGATGATCCTCGAACTGTATGATTCTGAGGACCATTGATGGCAGCATAATACACTTTCCTGAATCTATACAAAACCATGTGACAAGCACAACTAGGCCACAAAACAATCCAACATACAGCTTCTGAGCACCAATATGCCTGTAGCCAAGAGCATCCTTCAGGAACCGCATCTGACAGAAGACAGTACCACTCAGCATCCGAATTAATATAGCCACTCTTCGTGAGGGCACTCAACATACCAAGAATTCCTGCTGCCAGCAGATTGAGAAAGCTCTTGACATGGAGATGAAGCTTATCAATAGAAACTTAAGAGGTACTAAGGTACTACCCCATTCCTCAAAAAGTCCAAATCAAGTAGAACAGACAAGATATCGGTCGCTCGATCTTATTGCAAATTAAACAGTAGGGCAGAAATCAGGCAATTTGCACCGAGACACTAAATCTTGTCAATAGCCCCAGTAGTCGTTCCGAATCTCGTCATCGAACTTCTTCTTCAGCTCAGGGTGCTTCTCGAAGTACTCATCTGCAGTCATCGTACTGATCTTTTTCTGTTGATATTTATCAGTATTAAAGATCAGAACACTCTCCAATCAAGCCAGAAAAGAAAGCAGCAACAAGCATCTGCAGAAGAATAGGGCAGGCAAGGGTTCCGTTACCTTCAATTCTTGGACTCCGGAAATCTCCTTCTCTAGCCGCTCAGACTCCTTGAGGGACTTCTCCTCAGCTTCTTTTAGCTCCACCAACTGTGAGATAAGTAACCAGATTGGCATCGTATGCAATAGCTCACACATAGGTCATCACACGGAATAAGGTAAGGATATACAGAAATATTATTACTCACAAGAGCGTCGAATTTCGGCTTGTATTGAGGAGTGACTGTGTCCACAAACTTTGGCACTTCAACACCTGCAAATGGAACACATGAAGATGAAACAAAAAAAGGATGGAAGAGCCTTACAGTCTGTGGCTTCTTCTATGACTGGTCATTTTCATTTGCATCTTATTAGTTTATGATGCATCTGAAAAACCAGTATATGAAAGTGTAAAATGTATCCCAGCTGCAGGTCACAACTACGCCATATTTTGAAGTCACAAAAGTTCGTGCAAGAATCTTCATAAAACTAACTCAATACCCCCATCTTCTCTCATCACAGAATTCGTAACCGAGACTGCTTCACACATTTTAAAATGGAGATTGTCCCTTAAGGGTCTGCTGACCTAACTATCCTGCCAGTGCCACCATCCAGCTAGATATCAAAATAACACCCACTACATAATGAATAAGTACCGAATATTATTCATTTTCATCTCGTTTATACATCAAGAGCTATCTATCTGCCAAAAACAGTTACAGTCATCCAAGATTAAGACATTGATAATGCATTCAAGATCAAGACTTCAAGTAGTCACGGTGATATCAGAGAAGGGAAGCATGCTGCACTGGAAAAAAGAAAATAAAAAATTTATGGGGTAGCAAAGAATGATCCATCGTATTTATCTAACGTTTCATGAGAGTTCACAGAAACAATACAAATAGAGACTCTTTGAGATGGCAACACGGCAGAACATGGTTCATTCTATCATCTTGCACATGAAGGAAGCTTTTGGAGTGTGAAGGAAAAGAGAGCACCCAAAAATGCGCAAAATGATTAGTAATTCAGAATAAAACAAGATGCAGTCCATGCCATATAGCATCAAGCCTTATAGAGCACACGTCAACTTATCAAATGGCTTCAAAGCAACATCCTGCCTAACTATGCGAGGAAAGGCTTCAGTTGGACAACAAAAATGAACTCATTACGAAGTGTATCAGAATTACAAGATTAAGTATGATAACTCACTCTCATAAGCCTCCTTGTACATATCCACAATTCGTGACCCAATTCCTTTTCTGTAATATTCCCAGTCAATGGGTTCAGGTTCCTGCATTGAGTAACAAAAATTCAGGGAAAAAATGGTTCACCCACAGGTGGCATCTGAAGAAAATACAAGACACTCCAAGCTCGTCTACATTTCATGAGCATATTCACAATCTATGGTTAAAATCATAGAGTTGTGAGGCTAGAAGCAGCTGAAATAGACTCCATTTATACTCGATTCCAGCAACTAAACACGAAATCACCGATCTAGCAGAATCATGAATACTCGGAATGAGCAACCCAAAAGAACACCTCTCCAACTTGTAGAGCATTAAAGATCCGCGCGTCAATGGAGGAGAAACGAAGAACAGAATCTGACAGGTGAACTAACCTGGCTAAATTTGGTCTGGAGCTGGGAGTTAACATCGTCGAAGGCACGGCGGAGGGCGGAGAACTCCTTGCGAGCCCCATCGGAGACGAGGAGCTTGGCCATCCCTTCCCAGTCGATCGTCTTCGAGGCCTTGAAAGCGATGTCCGCCGCCTTCTTCACCGGGCCGCTCATCTTCTCTCTCGTCTGCTCGATCGGTCGATTCGATCCCTTCAGGCTTCAGCCTCCTGCTCGCTAGCTTCCGCTTCTCTCCCCTACTCCACGCTCTCTTGGGTCGATACGGAGTTAGATAATGGGCCGACTTAATTGGGCCCAGTTTATTTGGGCCGACTTATGGACAGGCAGCTCCATCGAGAGTGTTGGGCTAATCTGGGCCGACACCGTTCATTGCTTAACCAATAGACCCTCGTATTCTTCGACGATTCTGTCCTACCATGCGGCACCCAAAATTATCGGACGTTAGGAAGATGGAGGTCCATATCGAAAAAGTAATAAGAGGTATCATGAAACGTACGAGAATTGACCCTAAACTTTTGAATTAAATATGAGCTCGCCAACCGTTTATCGAGGCCAGGTGTCTTGTGACGTACGGCATGTACGGTGTCGCATCCTCACTCAAGATATAGGAACATATAGGGCCAGAAATCGGCCGGAAACAAGTTAAAAATGATGTGCTGGGTCTGTCGGGGGAGGCCCGTTGAGCTTGGATCGGCCGTGATCTGCTTGAGTGTCGATCGGTGTAACCGAAGACAAAATAAGATTTCTACTCATAATTTACGTTAGTTTCAATCAGATCAGTGCGCAAAGAGAATGAGCAGCATCGGTTATTGTTCATCCAATGACCTGATCATTTCCTACGAATTCCGAGCACTGACTCTCTCTTCCTCGCCAGTGACAATCATATGGGTTTCAATTCGGGTATATGCAAAATTTCTAAGTCAATCTGCAGTGTCCGTTTGCTGGATTTTCTTGCTCTTCGGGTCATGGTTTCTTCAGCCATAGTCACGGGAATATTGAAATCCTCGCTCAAGATGAGGACATCCGTCTCTCACTCCGCATATTAGCTTACAAGGGAATTCATGGTTAGCTGAATTGGAAGTGTAAATTCTAAAAGTTTCAAAATATAATGTACAGTCCTATACATTTGATTCCGTTACGACGTGAATACTAACCGTCGATCGATCTCTGTAACGGACTTGCTCATGTGGCAATTATCTGTTGGCAAAAATATGAGAATGTGAGGTGATGAAATGACAAACGTGCTGCTGACGTAGAATGATAGCATAACAAATTTTGGTGAAGTGTCTCATTATGTGTCCACTATGTAGACATTAATAAACCGCGTTCGAACATTTTTAATGTCCGTGAATGGACAGAATTGAATGATGTTATCGAGCCAAATATTTTTTACTCAATAAGTTATTTTAATACTTTTAAAACTCATTTTTTAAAAAAGAACAATTTTTTAAGATATTTTAGTATAATTTTTCATCACTAGATCCATCTAATTTTTATTGATAAGATATGCACTTCTCTTTAAAAAAATTTTAATTACATCTCCTACTAGACCTAATATATATTTTATTTCATAATATATTTACATCACATCTGTGATTCTCTGTAATAAACTTACTGAGGTAGAGGTCTAACACTAATTAATGTGGCATTTCTATGTTAGTGTGTCATGCCACGGTGACCAAAAAAAAAAGTGCTGATGTGGCAACATGTTGCTGAACGGGCTAGGATCTTGTTGCAACAAGTTGTCAATGTGTCATCTGCCGTGTAAGTATGTGTGAAAGGTAGCTAGAGATATTAAGCGGGCCAAGATGAACCAGAACTGAACTATCCAAACCCAGAACCAGCCTGGACCGCTCCTAACCTAGCCCGTAACCGTTATTAGTGAGTTTGGGGTAGTTACGGGGCAGTTCCAAAATATGGACTCATTTAACAATAACTGGCACGGACCATTACCTTGTTAAACCGGTTCATAACAGTTGAAAACCAATCCGAACCACCAAAAATCCTACAAATCTACGGTTGAATTTGTCAGATCAATTTAAAATTTTGAAAAATATTCATTTAAAATAATATTTTTTAAAAATTAAAAAGATAAATGGTTCATGGGCCAAATTGGCTTGGACCGTTAACATACCCGTTTATAAAGGGTTCCGGGCTGATTCATATTTGACTGAACCGTAACCGGGTCAAACAGTTCTAGGTCCCTTTTGAACATGTCCGAAACGCATTTTTAACAACACTAATGGCGGTCTACATGAGTCAGTCAAGGTTTAACGACAATCGACGGTTTGGACCCACCGATACAACGGACTTAGAACATATAGGATTCAATATGACAGCTTGAAATTTACATTATCATCCTCAAGGTGACGAACTATGTTACTAATGCGATTGCAGTAACAAACTTAATCGCCCACGAGAAATATGAAATTTTTTTTTAATATTACTAGTGCAGTATATTATCTTATGGGACATTATGCTGTCCCTTTAATAATTAAAAAAGAAAAGAAAAGAAAAGGGTTCTCCCGTACGGAGTAGGCTCCACGTTATTAGAATCTGAGCAACTGACACCTCGATGGAATTTGGAGCGGAGACTTCGATTTCACGTATTGACCCCTGACGAGTTGAAAAACGCTAACGGTTTACTTGACAGAGATGGGCTTACATGGAAGTCTTTAATAAACTATGCAAGTCTTAGTCGCATAAGTCGTAATTATTTGATATAATTACTTGCCGTTTCGGAAATATTGAAATATCCCTCTTGACCCCCGTTACCTGACGTCACGGATTACGCACAAGACTTATTCTCTCTTTTCGGATATTTGTGAGGGGGTGGAGGCAAGGTTGGTATTCAAGTGCTCATATCTTCTTTACCTTTCCCAACTCATTATAGTTTTTAAAATTGGACCGGACTGAAAGTCGGTTAAAGTATGAGTTCATGTATTCATGAATCGGACCGAAAGTTTAATATGTTGAATCGCATATTTAATAAATAATATTACCAATAAATCGACATAATATTATAATTTAACTATAATTTATAATAAAAATAATTAATATAGTTATTATATTGTCCCAAATTTAACATAAAATATGAATATAAGTTTAGTAAAATAAAATAAGTATATTATAATATTTTTTTATTTTTTATTTTTTATTTTAAGTTGACTGGCTTTTTTACATGTTCAATTGGGTTTGAGCTCATTTAAAGTGTAATTAGATTATTTATGAGAACTGGACCGGGTGAGTGATCGGTTCCCGATTGAACCAGTCGAACCATTCAACCCGATCCGATTTTTAAAACTATGCTACTCACTTTCTATATGAGTACTTTTGAACTACTAGGAAAACAAGTAAATAGGAAGTGAAAAAAATAATAATAATAAAATTTGATATAATAATATTATTTCGATATAAAATTAAAAACTATTGTCATACTATATCTGCTGTTATTTCTTTTTATTTTTTATATTCTTCTCTAAAGTCACCGAATTTGTTTAAGACAAGGGAGAGAAAAAAATCACATGACTTAGGGCATTGACATGCGATGTTCAGCTAACGGTCTCTTTGGTCTGAGTGCCCCAGTGACTGGGGGATTAAATATATGTTCGGAAGCCAAACCTTGGTCAATCTCGTGGCTTGCCCGATTCCTAATTCTAATTCTTTCCATGAATTCTGCCATCGGTTTCCGCCACAATTTATTCGGAGTTTCAATCCTTTCAAACCGTATCGGCTCAATGTAAGGTGGAATTCTCATCGACATGAATTTTTTTCCCCAATTTCACAATACTCGAACCTAAGGTACCGCTCAGGAGAGAAAGAAAAAAAAAATACTGAATCACTTCACACCCATGTCATTCTTTGGTGACTAACAATTACGCATCTGATATGATAAGCATTTACTGATATAAAATCTCAATTTTGTTCTGACATTAATTATTAGGTCGGTCTCTCCCGTTGTAGTTCCTCTAAGAAAATGAGAAATAGAACTATATTCGTACAGTGATAGTGTATTCGACTTAATAATTAAGAAGTAATATGTTTGATTCATAGGTACTCCCCATACCCATCTACTCCCTCTCCTCCTATCCATTTCTAGGTTCATGAATTTGCCGAAAAAAAAAGAAGAGAAGAAGTATGAGCATAGAGAAAACCCTAGAAAAACTGCATCCATTTCGTTCTCGTCGTCAGAAAAGAAGACTGCTTGCACATGGTTGTCTCTCGTCGTCGTTTTCTGGGGCACTGTATATGCCCTTTCGATGAAGCTAACGTGAATTCTTCTTTACTCTGAAAAAGAAAAAGAAATTAATTGATGCGGTGCGGATTGAGTTCGACTATCGGGACGAGACGGACGGATGGGTCACTCAAAGGTCCATAAGACTCTTCGGAAGACCGGTCGTACGGGGCAGTCGAAGATGTCCTTTTTCACTAGAAAAAAAAAAAAGAAAGTACTGACATAGGGATGAAATTGACCTTGTGAGGCCGTGGCAAAGTTTTGCCAGTGCCGTCTGAACCGGTTTAAAATGGGTATGCAACCGTTTAATCTGATTATGGTTCGGCTCGTTTACTTAAAGGGTCGATTCAGTTACGGGTCAGATTCAGACAAATATGAACCTCTCCAGAATCGTTTATAAACTGGCTGATTTAACTCGTGAATTGTCCATCTTTTTATTTTAAAAAAATTAAATTGACCGGATAAAATTTAATCATTGATTTATATGATTTTTTACTGTTTGGATCCGTTCAGTAGGGTAATAATCTGAGCTAATTACAGTTCAACATGTCCATATTTATAAACTAGCTCGTAACCGCCTCCAACCCAATAAGAATGATTACAGGCCGAGATAGGAGCGATCCAGGTTCCGAGTTTGGACAGTCCGGTTCTGACCTGTTTAACATATCTGCCGGCAGTTTTCAGCAAAATTCCACCGTCTGGACCTCAATTTCGCCCCTTTTTTTCTTTTTTTCTTTCTTTCCCCTTGAATACCACGAGTACCCTTTTATTGACATTTCTATAATTTCATTTCATCAGGGTTGACAATTCAACTGTTCCTCCCTTTTTCTCTAGCCAGATCGCTCTTAGTATACCCGGACGAACCAAACCAAACCTACGCGCCTGCCCGTGGTGAAAATGGTTCGGGTGGTGCGGTTATTTTTTTAATAAATTGTTGGGCATTGACTTTTTCGGACCAGTTTTTCAAAATTAAAAAAAAACCGTACAACAGCCATTTAAACGAATGAAAAATCTCTCTCAATCGACTCGGTTTGTTCGTGTGCATTTTTTGGCCTGGTTTTAAATATAGAAAATAGTTAGAATATTTTTTCATATAATTAATTGAGAATTGGACTTGATTTTAAGGAACAATGGAATAATCGAGCAACAAAGTTTTCACGATGATAAATTAATAATGTGAGTATCGAGTGAATATTAAATGCATGCTTATAATTAATAAAATAAACAATTCCATATAATTATATAATTCGTGCGGGTCTCGGGGCCACTGACAATTTTTTGGGGTCGGTCTCGGGTTGGTTTTTTCGGGTCTCGGTTTTCCCGGTTTGCGGTACCCAATCCTCGTCACACCCCTATGGGTCACTAATCCTGTTAGATGATTACTTAAAGACTTACCAGGGGAAGAATCTGGCCGAGAGAGGCTGAGGAGGGGACAAAGAGATTCCGTATTAAATGATTCTGTACGTTGCGGGGGCTGAGAAGTTGAGAGATGAGACCGGTTCGGTAATTAATGCGACCACCGATGTACTTCCTATAAAGTTGCCTTTTTGGTAAACGGAAACCGGACCAAGACCGCCGACGAATACGGAAAGACAGGAAGGAAAAACAGCATTTAATTTAGAATGAAAATTTTATTATTTATTTATAAACATTATATATAATAAAAAAAAGGTGAGAATAGATGAACTTAGGAAATGCAAAGGCCCAATTCAATTTTACTGTGCGATGATAGGAATAAAGTCTTGTGTGTAACATGCATACGGCTAACGGATAAGGTATTACCATAAATCACTTTAATTTGCAGCACGTGTGCAATTATTATAGCAATCAATAAAATTTTAGGATTTTATAGATGTTTTTTAGGGTTTACATTTTCCTTTTTTTTTAAGGATCTACATCTTCCTTTTAGATTTTTATTAAGGCTCTCAATGATTTTTTTTTCATATTTTATTGAAATCTGTTGGATGACATGTCATCATATATCAGTAGATCGTGGCACCACGCGTCGCTGATGACGTGTAATCTTTTAATTTTAGTTATTTATGCTTATATTCCTCCAACTTCAGCTCCGTTTTGTACATCGACAAGACAAAAAAAAGAGTGTTGTAATCTCAATAGGAAGATGCTCAAAGAAATAAAGCTTTGGGTGCTGTCCCGGCCAGACGAGCCCAATGAGCCATCCAACCTCCACGGCTGCTGCCAGCTCTAATGGGTGCGCGATTCACAAGTGGCAAAAATCAAATCCGTGGTGATCTCATTTTTATATGCGGATGGTGCCATTATGCACCGAACCCTCTTACTCGACCACTAAGTTTTGGTTCTCCAAATCCCGACAGTGACACATCGTTAAAACAGAAATTTCATTAATTCTGAATTCGATACATTAAATACCTTCTGCATGGCGTAGACAGAGTTGAAATAGACGGAGTATAGAACATTATTGAATGTTGAGACAGAATGCGGGACCAATCGTACAGTCAAGTATGAGACTAATTCATAATCTTCCTCTGCTCTCCGTATCATATATATATAATATATATGTATGTGTGTGTGCGTGTGTGTGCGCGCGTGTATGTAAGTATCTATCTCAGTCCAACCAGGATCAGAATTTTGTATATTCCGCAAACCACCTCCCCTCCCCCGGTTTCCCACTTTGTTTTTTTTTTTTGCCAAATTAAGCCCAAAGTGGTTCCCAACCGGAGCTGAGGCTGCTCTCGTCCAACAAACAGCTTGTGTCCATCACATATTGCTGCTGCTGCTGCAAGACAGCACCGTTAAAGCTGACAGCGGGGGCGGCGGCGGCGGCAGCTTGGTCGAGCTTCGCCATCTCCACGCAAAGCAGAGCGCTCAAGTTGGAATTCAGGCACTGGAGGCTGACGGCCTCGGCCTGCGTCCTGGCCAGCTCCGCCTGGAGCTCGCTTATCCGTTCCTGCAGACGGCAGATCGCCCCCGCGCAGCCGTAGACTGGGTCCCTGAGCCTCGCGTTCGCCTCGTAAACCATGCTGTTCACCGCGTCCGCCCTATTCGACTCCGGCAGCTCCTGCAGTTGGACATTTTCGGGACATATATACGCAGCCATTATTCAGTATAGATCACGTATTATTAACAAGGAGTGAGATCACATCTGAGGGCTCGAATTATTGGGTACCTGCAAGAACTTGATGATGTTTGCTGCCCCGAAGACGCGGTGGGCGATGGTGAACTTACAAGGGTCGGTCGGCGGGAAGTAGGGAGCCAGCAAGCACTTTTCCACGCACCGCCGCCGGAGGATCTTGCAGGCGGCGCAGGGGCTGACCACGGGCACCAAGCCGCTGTTAGTAGTACTGTGCGGACTAGTGGGTGATGGAGGAAGATGAGGCGATGGCGGTGCGGGTGGGAATTGGGTTGAGGGGCCGGTGATGGGTGCAGGTGTCATTAATTTGGGATTTGTTTGGATGTTTTCTGACTTCATAATCTCCATTGCTCCAACAGATCTCAGAGAGAGAGAGAGAGAGAGAGAGAGAGAGAGAGAGAGAGAGAGAGAGTTTAATGAAGGAGAAATGCTCTCTCTCTATGTGTCGAGGGAAATCAAGGGGTGGCTCGACATTTATATATATGTATATATGTAAAGAAAGAAGGGGAATTGTCGTCTTGACTACGTCACTGACCGGCTAAAAGAGGTAATTTGGAGTGACACAAGGTGGCAAATAGGCACGACCATCCCTGGCCCGACCCGTGCTAGAACAGGGCGGATCGTGACCAGACCAGTGCGCCGGGCAGGGCCGGTCTGGGTATGTCCTCCGACCCGCCCCGCAACAATATACTACGTAGCGCCTGTTATATAATATCTGCTGCATTTTATATAATATATTATTGTATTATAGGTTTATACCATATTTTATTTTTCATTCAATTTAATTCTAAATGAGGTCAAAATAATGGCACGGGTCAGTTTAGATGGACCGGTAGCAGGTCACATGGTGGGACAGGTCATCAGGCCAAGCGTGCGGGCGCTGGTCCAAGCCTTCAGATACCCATTAGGAAAAAACAATCTGACAACTCTGCGGAACAGTCTAATAACTGCATCGTAAGATTTTTCATTAAAAATATGTATAAGTTAAAATTATTTTATTTTATTTTAAATAAAAAAAGAAGAGAAAATAAATTCGAGCCTAATCTCTAGAATTATGGGGAGGCTTTACATGGACACAACGGAAAGATCAATATAAGAGTGAGTTGAAGCACTGGACCCCCTGACATCAATACTGAGCCCTATCATCGGAGGACCATCTGCTCTCATGAACCCTAATTAGCTAAGGAGCTTCGCTCTACATTAGGAATTCGAAAGCCTCTAGTGGATTCACATGCGAACCCTCCGAATCAGTGCCCAAATCCGGTTTTCAACTGCATTTAATTAGGAAGGTCACGTGGCCGAATAAGAAGCCCGACAACTGTCGTTCCGGTGGGTGCCGACTTACAATGGCGCAGCGAGGCCCGAGGAGTTAATTAGGCAGCAGCTGCTTCCACCATCGCCGCCGCCGCCGCCGCCACTTTCAGGACAGCGCACATTGATGCAGCTGACCGGGGTTGACGTGGCGATCGCCGAGCCGGTTGGGCCCCTCCTCCCATGTGATTGACTTGTCAGTAAATGTAAGTTGGACTCGTGTCCCATGACGCATTAATGAGAAATTCTCGTCGTCTGCGCATTCAGTCAAACAATAAAAATATCCATTGATTGATAAAAATCGGTGGCACTTCTCGTTGGCCTGCCAGAGAGTTGCTTGCGAGGTTTACAGTTGGGACGGTGAACTCGGTTCGTCGTCTAAGAAACTCTCGACCATAGTTTTTAAAACCGGACCGGGCCAGCCGGTTCGACCGAGAATCGGCTACTCCCCCGGTTCGGTTCTCATAAAAAATCCAATTATTATTTAAATGATGTCAAATCTAATTGAACCGATCAGTTTTTACTTGAACCAATAAATCTAATTGAACCAATGAGAAAACCGGCCAATTTAAAAATAAAAATATATTATAATATACGTATTTTATTTTACTATACTTATATTTGTATTTTATGTTGAATTTGGGACTAACATTATAACTATATTAATGATTTTGATTATAAATCATAATTAAATTATAATATTATATCAATTTATTGGAATATTATATTATTAATATTATTTATTAAACATGCTATTCAACCCATGAACCCATGAACCCATACCTTGACCGGTTCCCGGTCCGGTCCGGTTTTAAAAACTATGCTCTCGACAGTAATGGGTATACTGAGGGAGCTTCCTGAGATCGATCAGCTAGAAAACGTCCGTGAAAGAGCCGAATAAAGCCCGCGGTTAATTCGCGTCAAGTTTAGACGATCCATCTGGAAAAACGAGCACCGTCGATTCCGTCGTGCCCGGTTTCTGGTATCACTGGAGCTGAACTGGCACTGCAAGGAGCTGATCCGACGATGAACAGACAGTCGGGTCCGATCGTTGTCTCCGGCTCGGGACTGCCGGTCTTAACCCCCACATAGGATGATTTTACCTTCAATTCCTCCGTCTGGGTCAAGGCTAATGTCCAAACTCAAGGACAGAAGGTTCTGCTACGAGTAATTTTCAAGTCAAATCATAGCCTCTCCAATTCAACTAATACGAATCCCGACCTCGTGGCCAGTACATTGATGTTGCCCTCCAACTATTAGGTCTTTGAATCAATTAGAGTCCCTAAATCTGACCATTATTGTTGAGAATTTCCCATCCATTTTAGTTCTTTTTTTTTTCCCCCCTTCGTCCTCACCTTCGATGCAATTTAGCCTCGCAGATTTCCTTTATAACCTGGAAAATGTGAACACCTCGGAAGGACATTTTCGAGAAATTGCATGATGCGATTGATATCTACATCAGCACTATACATTAAGTATTTCCATCAACTACCCATGATTTTTTTAATCTCGATCTACATAGATCGAGTTTGATAGTCTAATTCCTATCCATCTAAAAAGGGTCAATGGGTCATCAAGTCCCAATTGTTAGAAAAAGGCACCATCCATGAGCTTCTCTTCTCTATCTATTATTTAGTTGGAATAATTTGACATCTTTTCTTTTTCTTTCAGAATAGCATTAGATTTGGATCTCATAAATAGCGCAAATCTACCATTGGCCGGTGGACTAACACGGTTCGTTGAAATTAATAGCGTCTACTAAAATTCTGGATAGTATGTGATATTATTAAAATTTAAAAATAAAAAAAAAGGAAAGAGGAGAAGAAGAAGAAATTGTCTACACGCTCTGACTAAACGGCGTCGGTGCCAGAGGAAATTCCCGAGTTGGTTTTGTTTTCAAAGCCATGCGCCCCATGCCCATGACTTTGTGCTGATGATTTTGGGGTTGGATAGATAGGCAGCTAAAAACGGGAAATAAAGAGGTACGGTGAGTCACATAATAAGAATCAAATATACAAATAAAAAGGTACGGTGAGTCACATAATAAGAATCAAATATACAATCTCTTGATTATTAGAGTGAAAACGGCGACCTCGTATCGTCCCCGTTTTCACCTAATTGGTTATTTAAGTAATGCTTAGACAGTCAACAGGTAGAAAACCTGAAAAAAAAAGAAAAAAAAAGAGAAGAATCTTCGGTCTAACCACAGAATGGTTCAACATACAGGAAAATTTTCACATAAATCGTTTGATTCATTCCTCTGATGTGCACCATCGATTGAAATCAAATATTCAATACTGACTGTGAGTTGTTAATTAATCTATTGAATAAATTCAATCGTAGAAACGTCTAGAAAATGATTATCTAATTTTCGCCATCTGTATCGCGTCCGGTCTAAACGGTCCGTGTAAGAAAGCCTTCAACCTCTAACACACTCATACATGCCTAAATATATTGATGATATATGTACGTAATCAATACGTTTGATGATATAATAATAATAATTCGATTACAATATTTACTATATGATCATGATGATGGAATTGATTTTATATAAAAAGTTAAATTGATAGTATAAACGGTTAAGTTATAAGCGAAATATGTTAGTATCTACAATTAATTATAGATAATTAGTTGTGTGTCTAGTTGAATTATATTTTGTCGTATCTTCTATATGTATTTGAATGTTATTATCGGGGCGATGCTCGGTTGGATTGGATCCGACGGGACGCCGTGTGTTGCCCGATGAGCGGGGAAACTCTGTCATCTCCGGTGGGGCTTGGTCCCGATTTCGTACAACCGTCACATTAACTCCTCCGCTGCATGTGGCACGAAGAAATCAGTAGGTTGATGGCGACGATTCAATGCATTCTTGTCTTCACGCGGTGTTCCTCATTCTTATCTCAAAAATTTCAAAAATAAAATTGAAAAAAAATGTTAGATCTATCATGGTACATTCCATGTTTGAATATGGGATCGGGGGAGGGGTGGGGATTAGAGGTAAGGGGGGAAGGGAACCAAAAAGCCTCCTAGAAATGTCAAAGGTGGATACCACCTCTCACCTACCAGCAACCCACAGGGTCAATGGAGAGGACCGAACTTGAAAGTGACATCTCCCAACAATGGAATCTTCTCACCAGCAGCCCACAGCCTGCTGTTTGCTAGCTAACTGTGTCCAAAGTTATTTGATATGATAATGAGATCATTCTCGGGTAGGGTCCAACTCCAACAGTTTAAAACTGCCCTCCAGTCCATGTCAAACAAGGTGTGCCGAGCGGTGACCGAGTCATATTATCTCAACAGCAGGGAGATCATCGTGGGTTAAACTGTCGAGCAAGTTGGACTCTGAAAAGAAAGAAGGAACCTGGTTTCCGCAGCTTCAATCCGCTTCAACCGGCCTGGCCTTATGATCGGAATTTGGGTTTTCTGTGCAAATGGGAGAATCAAGATTAAGCCTGATGCAAAAGAATAAGCAACCCACAAGGGGCATGGAGAAGGAAACTGTAGAATGAGCACAAGATTAGGTGTACATCTAATCCGTGTCGTAGATTCCAACCCACTAGGCAATTTTGTATAGCCATTTTTTGAGACTTACCTGAGGGACAGCGCTGCCCAGCGCCAAAGGAAGTGATATTTTTTATGTCCGAGGAGAGTAGTTTTGGGTAACCATCAAGGCAGAAATATTCTCTGTCGTGTTGCTGCAGATAACACAAGTTGCAGTATTAACCGAGAATGATTGAGCAGCCCCCCGTCAGTGTTGATCGAGTACACGGGCAAATGGAGCAAAACCCTTTTTATTTCTCTGGAGTGCTCCCCAAGTTCCTGGTGAAAACTAAGATGAATTAAAACTACACGGGCAAGAAGAGACACGAGCCTCGGTTGGGGTCTGATTTTATCCCCGGGCTGATATTCTATCTGGGATCTCATCAGTGCCTACAGCAATGGCTCCTCCTTTATCATCGTCTTTCCATCATGGGATATATGCCTCCTTGAGCCGTCGGGAGCATCTAAGATCAGAACTCGGTTTCACCCTCCATTACCAGGGACGGTGTTTCATCGGAGAAAACAAAATCTCCCAGTGCAATTCGAAGAAAATGATTCGTATTCCTGCAAATAATCAAGCAGCATCAGCAGGCCGTGATATTGATTGATTCCATTTGCAATGTGATCTGGAAACCGCTGGGCTCGTACTCAACCAATATCGACGTGCAGTCGACAGCTTGATAGAGGATTCATTGCATCAACTCCTCGACTTGGGATTGTATTTCTCAACGTTCCTCATATCGGGCAGCAATATCCTCCATCTCTTGAATTCCCTCACTAAGGAACCCAGCCAGAATCGTGTTGCACACACACGCTGTAGATTCATTTTGACAAAAAAAGAAAACATAGTATTGAGAAAGGGAATCAAATTTTCACGTTACGGTTCTCCAAGAATACAAAGTTGGACTTCACGCAATTTAGAGGCCAAGGCTTTGTGGCTGTGCATAAGCTCGAATACACGTCGAGAAGTCGCTTGCAAATCGCAATCAAGAAGATAAGGATATCGGGATTGTCAAAAAGTACATTGTCGATTAAGCATTAAGCACAGTGAACGGACTCAGATCGGAGCCACGAATTCGGTGAAAGGGAAAAGAAAACTAGTCCGTGATTAGCTGGAGAGAATAAAACAGATCGATCATCTTAACCTATGGTCTTGTCTAAGAATATGCATGGGTGAAATCTCCTCCGAGACGCTAATACATATGATGCTTCTGAATTCTCGGTGAGGTAGAATCTTAAGATTCGACACTGCCAATGAAGAGGAACAGATTTTCTGCTCGCCGCACTACTCTGCTCCCATCATCTGCACACACACAATCAGATTTTGAGAGTGAGAAACCCACAAATAAGACTTCTGTTTTTGAAAAATGATTGCTCGAGAGGGAAAAGGAATGCCAACAGTTAGATCTCAGCATCCTGGTTTGTTATCTTCTCTAGAATTCTTGTTGAACAATTGACAATGCAGAAGTGCATACAGATGCAAACTGCCAATTCTCCCCCCATGTGGTAGGGAAGCCCCCAAGAATGGTTCTTAGTTTTGGGGACTGTCACTCACTAAGGGCCTCCAGTTGTGAATATTAATTTAGAATGTTTTGAGAATGTATGGAAACCAAAAGACACTGAAAACTCCCACCTTGAAGAAATCCCCAAAAATCCCTTGTAGAGGATTCCTACGCTGCACCCCATAAAACTTCTCCGCAATCAAATCTATAAACTGAATCACATAAAGCATCGTGTTAAAGGATCCAGTGCTAAAATGATAGAACCAGGTAAGAGAGCTGAGTGGCTCTAGAAGAAGCAGGAGAGAAGATAACATAGCGGTTGTCGGTTGAGAAAGCACAGTGAACCTCGTTGAATGATGGATCCCTGTCTATGCTCGACTTGAAGTTTGCCCTTAACATGTTGAAAAGAGGCAATGCATCCCTTTGCAACCTACACAAACGAATTTCTTAGAGCTGAAACACGAGGCGAACAAGTATACAATTCCTAATAAAGAGAGATCCCTTTTGGGATTGTCAGTCTGTTATCAGTAAGATTCGCAGGTAAGTTTCTGGCAATTGCTGCGAATCTTACTAGCTGGTCTTGTAGCTGGATCTCTCATTCTAGGGACTTTTTTGCTCATGAGTTATGTACACTAGGAAGAAGAACCAAGATCCAGGAACAGTGTATTACATAAGGAGACATTCCTCTTTTTGGATGAATGAAGATGAATTATTTAGCAAAATAAATAAATAAAGAGTCCAACATTCATCAACAGGTAAGATGTCAATCATTATAGGAAGGGAATGACTCTTACACTTGTAGCAGATATTCTATGAACTGCATCAAATCCGAGCTGGGAAGCTCTAGATTCTTGGATTGCACTTGCTTCTTTATCTCGTCCAGGAGATTGTTAGCATCCCTTAAATTACCTAATGCACAATACCTGCACAGGCAACAAGATTATCTAGAAGTTAGGGAAGATCATGAACCATAGATGGTCAATAGTTAGTTGGGACTCCAACAACAGCAGCAATGCTCGACTGGCACTTACATTAATACTGCCCGTGCAATGGCTAAATCATCTTCACCAGGATAGCACTGACAGACAATTAGATTAAGGTCAACACAAGTGTTAAAGTCAATTTCTCACTCGGTTTAGGAGGATAAATATGCTATAAACTATTGTCCTTATCGTCATTATTGTTAGTGAAGTACAAATATCACAAGTACATAGAGGAAAAGTGAGCTAACCTTTCCCATAAAATTTACCAAAGTGGATGCAAACTTCTTTGGAGTGTTTCCTCTGACGAAGTGAAAAGAGACTCTTGCCATATCCTGAAAAGAATCAGCTGAAATCTGAAAACGGCAATCCACACAGCATCAACTATAATATTTGGGCCCAGTGATACAAATATGCAAATTTAGGGGGGAAAAAGATGATTCTGTAACTTGCTAGTTGCGGCTAATGTGCCTTAGATGTTCCACATCTCAGGGTCAGGCATTGATGAGCACTGAACTATCCACATGGCTAAGAACCCTTGGAGCACATGCTCTACAACACAATCATCAGGTTCATGCTCTACCATAGAGCTAAAAGCCTGTTATGCTGGTCACCCTATTTCTTTCTACCACTTCCATATTTGCCATTAAAATTTATTGGGAACACCTCTCCCTGCTCAGGTCAGAGTATGCCACCTTGAGGCACCATTAGCCTGATCCTCATGTAGAAGACCCTATTTTTTTGTAAAAATATTCTCAGACTTCAAAAATCATTAACTCAAGAATCCTTAACCAGTGCACTATGATCACATAAAAAGGCACTTTAGCAGGCCTACTTGTGGGGAAGAATTCCCAGATTTCTGTATTCAAGATATCTGTAAAGGAACCTACCACTTCAGGTGATTCAGAGAATATATACTCTGCTAGCATAGCATGTATTTCTGGTGCCCCACTCTTATGGGATCCAAACTGTGCAGACCACCTGCTCAAGAAGGAAGCCAACAAAAAATGTTAATGTTAAAAAACTAAAATTAACAGCATGTAATTCCCAAGTGCGATTTTTTTATTCTCAGATGACTGGTGATAATATGAATTTAAAATGTCCTTTGCAGAAATTCTCACATCTTTTAACTTTATTCCTATTGTTGAATATCTAAACCAAGTAACAGAAGCATAATATGAGAATGCAAAAGAAAATGAATCTAAAATAAATTAATCAAACTAAAGTAAAAAAATGCAAAAAAGATTAGTCAAGATTCCAAATATGGATCTCAAAGACAGGCATAGCCGTCACTTTAGTACATTGGCAAGTAGAGATGTTCTTCTACTTATCATATCATATAACAAGGATAGATTAGGATCTTACTTTAAAGCAGCTTTCAAGAAAGAGGAACAGCCCTCAACACGGATCTTTGCTGCGCCTATGGCTTCTGAAAGTTTCTGCATATCATCATCCACTTCTTCATCTCCCAATTGTTGAGGTATTGAAATTTGAGGAAACTTCTTGTAGATTTTCCTGACACGATCTAGCATAACAGTTTTGTTACAATCAACAAACAAGAGAAATAACAAAACCACTGTAAATGGTTGCAAAGCGAATCCCAGGTAACCATATGGATTATTATTTGATTTTTCTGTAACAGATAGGCTTGTGTTTTTCTTTTAGGGCAAAACACCAAGTAATGGGGTGCAAAAAATTATAATCAAAATAAAAGCACCAGGTAAAAGCAAGACAATGAAGAGGGCTTTCTGCAAAACACAACAGCATAGGATTCTCCTTCATATATGAATGGACTCATATGGTTATTAGAATGCTATTTTCCAGGACAACATGAAGGCTCCGCAATCACATCATCACACAATTCTCACTTCAGTAACTTATAGGTAGTGGAATTACTAGAATATTATAGGATGGAACAAAGAAGCTAATAAGCTTAGATGCAAGTGTTGTATGCATTATATGAATGATATTCAACAACCGAAGGGGAGAAAGTAGTTTCACTTTGTAAAATGAACTGACCCACAGTTTCATCATCACAAGGATATTTTCCTTTGCCAAGAGCTTCCACAAAAAGCACCGCAAGCTCTGCTCCACAAGTAATCTGCAAGAAAGGATAATATTGACGAATAACCAAAATCTATCCTGGTCAGCTTATTTTGAAGCCCTGAGACCACTTGAGAACACTACCCTGTTCACTTCCAAGGAACCACAGCCTTAGTTAACATCTAAAGAGCCATAATGTAGTTCTATTTAAAGCAGGGGAAAATATTGAAAAAACAAAGGACGCCAAAAACCCTTAATCCCGAAATATAGAAGATGCTGCTACCTGTCCATGGGTCAGCTGGATGCATGCACCTGATTGTAGAATATCAAGTGCTTCAGGATACCGTTCAGCAGATATGTATCTGCAACACAGATCAACCATGTTCATTCTATCTGTAATAAAGAATTTAGCCATATCATCAATCAAAAGTTAACTCATAGTAAGAGAAGGGACACATTACATCATCAGTTTCAAACGAGAATCTTCATTCGCACAATCGTATCTTGCACTAATAAAAGCTTTTAAAAATCTGTACTTAGTAACTCAAAATATTTTTTTTAAAAAACTGAACTTTACACTAAAGTAGCTAAATTTACGCATTGCCCCAACTCACCGGGAGCAATAACAAGCTCTTGATTGCAATATATGTACATATATATATGTATGTATAATCAAGCAGGTGGCCAAGGTAGCATCCCAATCTACTTTTTATACAAGGAAACAGAGAAGGAGATAGTAAACTCTTTTATCAGCTATTGATTGAAACAGAAAAGGAAAACAGAACGACTGAAATCGGGTACGTAAACTGAGGAGGGTGACAATGCTACTTACCTTGCACTAACAGACTTGTACATCTGCTGAGCTCCATAGAAATTTCCTTCGCTGACAACTTTCTCAAGCTTCTCGATGTTCTGCATCAATTCACATAGTCATGTAAAATCCATGCCAAAACAAGTCGAAAATGCTCGCATCTAGTAACCAATGATCGGCAGTATCTCCTCATAATCTAACGGCAGGAGCAAATCCACAAATTGGGATAGCACAAGCCCGCGAGGCACCATTTCGAATCAAATCCAGCAAACATTCTCCACAGATTCAACAGAAAAATGATGAAGCATTCATGTTAACAATCTCAAATTCCTAGCGCTGATGGATTGAGGAAAGACGAGGTGACCTCTTGAGCAGGCGGCAGAGTGGCTCTTCTGGGTCTCTCCCTCGACATGGTCGCCGCAGAGATATTAAAATGAGCTTCTTCCTCCCTGCCGCTCCCGCCGGCGATCCGATCCAAGCTCCTCTGTTTGCGACCACGGAGTTTCGGGACGGAAGAAGACCACGGGAACTAGCGGCGCTCCTCCATTCGGCTCCTTTTATTTCTGGTGGGAAGGATTGCCGCATTTAGTACTTATTGTTGTCCTTGATCAATTCAGTCCCTATAGATTGTTTTCTCTTCAATTTGATCCCAATACTTTTGATTTCTCCACAGAGAAATTCGCCCAATAGGGCCTACACTTATAATTATGTATTTATTTTTTAGAAACTGAATCTAGTATCATTTTGCAAATATATGATAAACGAATCCATCAATAGAAAATGCAAGAATAACAGAATCATAATGTTCCCTTCCCTTCCATTCGGGGTCAGGTCACTCGGCACGTGATCTATCGCGTGCAGAGGACACCCGTTTACCTTTGCATTCGCCCCCGAGATCCCATGTCCCATGTCCCGTTCGAATGGGAATCTTTCATCTCTTTGAATCTTATGCCCTCTCTCTGGATTAGAAAAGAACAGTCAGCCACCCAAAGTTTGCCTTTCACTAGGGGGGAGAGATATTAAACATACCAATTTGGCCCAGAATCGATATGATAAAACTCAGAAATTGGTCCTGATCTCACCAAACTACCCTATATAACCCTTTTACTGGATTAGGAGAGGCTCTGGACCAAATCTAAGAAATAGATATGTTAGACTAGAATCAACTCAGCACCTTTTTTTTTAGTTTAATCAATTCGAAACATTTAAAGGAACCAGCCCACACTACTAAAAATTTTATAAATTGATTAGAATTTATTAGATTAATTTAAAATTTTAAAAAATAAAAATACCCCTTTTAAATCATTTTAAAAAAAATACTAACAATTTACAACATGAACCATAATTCAACCCACTTACAAATAGTTTCCAATCTGTTTTTATATGCTCGAATCATAACTTATAACTGGACCGACCCGACCTATTAAGTAAATAAGTCAAACTATAACCGAGCCGAACAATTCCAAACCCGTTTTGAACTAGACCAGCAATTTTAACATCTCTAACTATGGGTAACAATGTTTCAAAACGGCCCCGTTTGATCTAGTACGTGCCCTTGAGCCTCACTCAACCAATCCCACACGGGAAGCTCGATCAATTCGGTTTGGTTCTTCGCTTGCATCTAATTGGAAGCTGAAAACTTGGTGAGAAGTCGGTGACAAGTGCTCGTATGCCAGCTTCCACGGCTAGGGCAGAAACCCACAGGCTGGTGGGCCATAATTTTTCCTCGGCAAAATTCGACAGTTTGGATGATTAGGGCAATAGCAGTTCATGGAATTCTTGGTCCTGGAAGGACACTGCTGAAGCTCGGAGTTGGAGTGCAGGGATATCGGACTTCCTGGAACACTTGGCCATGGACAGAAGTAAGACCCAAACCCAATTCTAAGAGTAAAATGACGAAGATAAGCAAAGCGACATAGGATTATTCAACAGAGAACACGGGATAAGAACGGGTGAAAATTCATATCACATTCTACAATTTTCTTTCAGCCCAGAAAACCAGTAAATGTTAGAAACATGTCACACCATGAACTTTGATTTGCATGGACCTCTCAGCAGAAAGCTACACTATTTACAGGCATATTCATTGTCAGTTTTGGATTCGGTCAGATATATACCTGAACGTCTTTATGGTGGACTTTTCAGTTTCCAGTTGAGCGTTGGCACAGCAGAACCTGATCAACCTCGGAGAATATATGCAAAAGTCATGAAGTCATCGGGTAAACCTCAGAGGAAGCTTTAAGCATGACCTTCTTCTGCTCATAAAACAAAAGAGAAGCATCCTCATTGCTTTCGCAGGTCTGTTTCTGATGTTAAATATGAAGAAACAAAAGTCTGTACCCATATATGTACCTCAATTGTCATCGTGATCGTCCCAGGACCACCCTGATTTAATTAAAAATAAAAGAGAAAAAAGAGCTGTGAAGACCGGGTATGTCTCCATCTCGAGTAGGTTGAGAACTAGAAAAGAATCTAGAAAGAATGGTGAAATGGTGTTACGCACCACAAAGTGCTTCTCCTCCCATTCTATCTCATTCCAGCTTCTTGATTCTGAAGGGTCCCATGTCCTGGGAGCTCTAACACTCACCACATGCTGCAGAATCCGCAAGCTACCTGCAGCCACCAGCAAAAGCACCCCAGGATAATTCGAAATTGATCTATTCAATACCATGAGAGGATGAGAGTTGCACTTTTATGCCATGAAGCTTACTTGTGATGAAGGCTTCTTCCCATGATTCACGCATCGACCACGAAGGTGCAACTTCTCTTACCGGTATTCCCATGCCTAAGCACACCCTATAAATGCAGGAAATGACAACTTTGAATTAGTTTTACTAGCACCATTGGAAGTTTATGATAGTTTATAAACTTCAGCAGTTTCTTAAGCTATTATTCTAGTGCTTATCATAGAAGTACAGAAACAATAAAAACATTTAGGGCAAATTCAGCTTCAAGAGAGCCTACTCAATGACTAGTTGCCTTATAATGCCAGGAAGAACTCCATCACCAAGGGGAGCAGTCTGTACTTCGAAAGAAGAGTAGGCACCTTCATTTGCATCCATAGATTTTTCACCCTGCAAATAGGAAGGAAAGGAAAGGAAAAATCCATGGGAAAAGAGCCCATCTTACAGCTGAATAAGTTTATAACATATGGAAATATAATCAATAACCAAGCAGCTAGTATGGTCACTGCCTACCCTGCGACTCACAGCAAAGAAGTTCGACACTGATCCTTCAAGTATATGATCACCATCATTTGACAGCAGTAGCTCAGTCACTGAAGGAGGCCTTAACTTCTCCAGAGACTTCCTATGCCTGCTTGAAAGATTAAAATCTTAGCACATCAATTCAGAGGAAAATGAAACAGGATAAGACATTGGAATGAGAAACCCTTCTCAACAGGCTAAACCAAAGAATTGGATTTTAAGGTCCATTCTATTCCTCAGGAAAATGTTTTCAATCTGGAAGAGAATTTGAAGCATCTTTCAGGGCAAATCCTCTTATGGTGGTTTTCGTCGTGATGACGCTTTACATAGCTAAGACTGAAATAATAGAAGAAAAAAGTTAAATTAGTTCCCTGTGTCAACAAGGATTAGTACCCTGCATAATTCAGGACTTCTTGTACTGTAGCATAAGGAGTATGCGTTCAAACTGTAAAACAATGTCTATTCAAACCTTCTAAAACTATTTACCAGAAATCACAGACCCACTAATATACCAAGTTGTTTTGTAACTGACCTCACCCAATCCAAATGCTTTGCAGCTGCAAGAGTCCTTCCTCGCCCCACCAATGCCAAATTGGCTCCACTGTCACCAAATATCATCGGAGTGTATGAACTGACATGAATATGAACATCAAGAGCCCTGGAGATCTTCTCTCCATCTAAATTCACATTTTCAATCAACTTCTCAGAGTTCCCACAGACAAGAACAGCAACAGCCCACTCCTGTCCTATGTTTATATCCTTACAAACATAAGGGGCCACTTTGCTCATCGATTCATTGACCAAGCACTGAGTGATCAGCTCAATCTGGGGCAATTGTGTTGACGATAACAGTGATGAATGAACAGTGGACCAGGTTGACCCAAATAAAACCTTAGGATTCGTCTCAAACAATATTCTCACAGAATTGGCAAGTCTTTTCAGATGCCGTTCCCACAGCAACACACATGAGGCATTGTTGTAAGTCCGAGTGACTGTATATGCACCTAATCCAATTACAGCAGATCATTAGTAAAAAATATAATAAGAGGAATGGAGGAATAATCTACTGGTATATATTACATCAGCAGCATACACATATATACAATTACAGCTAGCCATCACTACAGAGAAAGTATCATACAAGGAAAATGTTAAGAATAGAAATAAACGAGATTTGGGGATTGAGGTAATTAGGTGACAATTGGATGACAGATAATTTAGGTGGCAGAGATATGGGAAGTCAACTTGAATTCATATCTTTCCCGATTCATGGTTTCTAGAGGAATATCGTATCTTTCCCAATTTACAGCTTCCTAAATATTGAACAAGTATCTTCAACAAAGCAAACACGTCTGCCCTTTCCCTTAAGCACCAATAAAGCTGAACAAGTTTTTGATATAATTCATTAACAATTGTGGATGATCACAGTAGAGCGACCTGGGTGTACTTAATGCAAGAAAAATCAGCGGTTGAGGGGTGAGTTATGGATTTCGCTAATATGGTGCAAAACCAATTTGAAAACTCTATCAAGATTGTGAGAACTGACAACAGTTTGGAGTTTATGTCAAAATCACCAACGAATTTTTATCTAAGCCAAGGCATCATCCACTAGGCACTCCACAGCAAAATGGCAAAGCAAAAAAGAAACATAGGCACACTCTAAATGAGGCAAGAGCATTGCAATTTCAAGCCTAATCACCAATAAAATTCTAAAATGAATGCATTTTGACAGCGACCTATCTAATCATTTACATGCCTATGCCGCTGTTGTCAAGTAAGAGTCCCTACGAGATTCTATTAAAGAGGCCACCTACCTACAAACATTTATGGGTTTTCGGTTCATTATGTTATGCATCATATAAGCCCAAGAAAAAGTATAAGTTCAAAGATTGATAGAGAAGGTACATGTTTATAGGTTATCTGCATGGAAAGATGGGATGGAAACTTTATGATTTGAATAGAGGATAAGTTTTTATTTTGCGGGATGTGGTTTCCTATGAGGAATCCTTTCTTTCATCGAATTAAGTTCAAGTTATGGCACTGAAAATGCAAACAACAGTATTCAGGGGAATGGGTTGGAATTAGTGACAATTGGCAATTATAGTGAAAAGGGGAGAAATGAGTTGAGATTTGATAGTGAGGAAGCAGTATTGGTTTGGGAAAGGAGATAGATATCCACAACGAAGTGCCAGGAAAGAACTCAACAACAAAGACGGGTGTCTATAGAAGTGGCACAAGTTGATGCTGAGCCTGAACAAGAAACACAACCAAGGAGAGAGAAAACTCCTAAGTTATCTTAAAGATTATGTGTGACACACCCAAGCAAATTGTGAAACCCTCTCCCTAGCCTTCTCCCACAATCTCCTCAAGTAAGTCTTTCCCCATAGAGCACCATATTTCTCATGAGTGTATGGATTTGTACAATCCCTTGCATTGTCGCAGTATGGATCCATTTCACTATCTAGCTCTTGAATGTCTACAGTCACAAATGATTTCCCCTTGTAGTTTTTTGACACACTATAGCATTAAAGCTCCCTCATCAAGTTCAAGCGCCTCCACATCATCTGCTAGGAGTTTCAAGCCCAGGCTTGGCAGAGCATTGGAACTGTCACCTTCAGCCAATAGTGGCATCGGATCCTTCACAAGAGCTCCAACTGCAGCATCTCTTTCGGTCACAGGCATGGAGGACTCAATTTTAATTCTTTCCTCCCTAGTCTTCCTCTTACAAGAACCCTCCTTCTTTAAAGAGCAGGCATGCAAAAACTCCCGTATCACGTACTCAAACATCAAGTCCCATTTTCCCTTAGCACCTCTTTAAAAGAAAAAGAAATATGGTTAGGAGATTTAAGAAATACTCTTCTGAGAGCTCACAGGCATTGGGATCAATTCTCCATTTCCCATGAGACTTTTGATATGACATGATAGTGTTACAAATCATTATTTGTCATGATGGCACTAGCACTGATCTTCACAACCTTGAAGCTATTTAGGGCCGCTTTCTCCTCCCTAGGCATCGATCCAGGTAGATTGGTGTCGTGAAATTCCTCAAAATAGTGTCGTGAAATTCCTCAAAATAGTAGTGCCAACACCATCCCTCTACGTCTTGCATAAAAATGAAAGACCCCCGCCATATTAGAGTTCCTGGACCCATAGCGCTTCACTAGGGCACCGAACTTCTTCCACCACAGCATGAAGTGGAAGTCACCCTCTTTGGACTCCTTACAAAATAAGTAGAAGGCCATCCAAAAGCACCATTATGCAGGGGTCAACTGCCCAAGCATGATTTGATTATACCTACATTTTGACTATCAGATCTTGCTGAAGGCTAATGCTACCCCAGTTTCACTTGTTCAGGGAAGACAACAAACTCCCCTCATGAGGCCTGGAGGGGTGATTCACCTTCCCTCAGAAACCAGGGCAAAAAATCCACCTCAATCCTCCCTGAGTCTAGAGCTGAAATAAATTTAGATACAATTAGCAGATTCTCGAAGACCTCAAAGTCAGAGGAATCCTCACCTTGTTCTTGTGACTAAACTAGGAGATTCACAGATGCCGTGAATGCAAAAGGAGTGAAAAAGAGGAAGAAACGAGTGCTCAAGAGAAGATGGCGAATGAGAGGTAAAAGATGAACCAACATCAGGAGGTTGAAGTGGTTCGGCGCCTTTACCCTTAAGTAAGGTTTCATATTTGAGTTTTGTGAATGAAGAAAATTTATGTTGGGAGAATTTTACTCCTAAAATGGGCCGACTATGCTTGAATCTGGATTAATTAGAGCTCAATTTCTAGATACCAGATGGGTTAGACTGAAATAAAGGTGAAAGTGGGATGCTGACCAAAAACCCTTAAATAACGAAGGAGGATGGAGCATTATGAAATCAAGTGGAAGAGATGGAAAGGTAGGTACCGTAACGAAAGGTAGCAAGATACGATGCCCCCTCTTGATTAGCCCTGCCTACACAACCATTAGAAGTGGAAAGGACACATGTAGGAAAAGCAGTGGTGGGCCAATAATCTTTGCCTTATGACCCTGAGGCATGCAAAAGGACGGCAGCAAGCAAGGGAAAATCTCCATTATTTCCTTATGGCCCTAGGGTATTAGGGGATGAATGACCTAGGAACCTATCAACTGCTGTTAGTGGTACGAATGCCCTAGGAAATCAGGGGCAGGTGATGCACTGGCCCATAACAAGCAGGCTGCAAGAAGACTATGGCCCGTTGCATCTCGGTTTGGCCCCGTGATGTCAGCCATCCAGCTTATTTACGTCGAAGTCCATCATGTGCCAGAACCAACCGATCCAAACCACACAACCTACTTGTGATAATAAGCAAAAGGAAATCCAGTATGTGTGACGGGCAAGAATCACGTCTATGATCGCAACAGCATCAGTAGCTGGTTCCATCAACTGATATCTAAAGGACCCAAAGTCATCTTCATGGGGATGATCAATCTTTGAGCAGAAGAAACCCCATGAATGATCATCACACGGACATATCCTTCATATGCATTCACTTCATCAAGGAAAGGAAAAAAGAGCAAAATTCTCGTACCCTCGTAAGCAAACACTCAAATAACACAATATACGGCTCTGTATCCAAGGAATCCGCCATTTGTAGAATATAAAGTAGATAATTGATGAAGGATACCACAATAGCAGGGCTCGCATGCATACCGGGATGGGCTTCGAGGAAGAGAGAAACCGGAGGGACGTCGGAGGCCTGGGAAACGACGCCGTTGCTGAATAGAAACCCCGTACTGTTCATTTTCCGGCGTTCTTCTCCGCTGACGCCGAGCACCGAAGACGAAGACCGAGCGAGGAGTAAAGTAACTGTCACACAAGAAGGGGAAATGGGTCTCTGCATTTTCTCAAAAGGCCACATGATTTACGTATGTTTCAATAAAGTCCATCAACTTCTGTCACGATGACAGATAAAGTCCTCCTCGCATATTAGATACATTGGTGGGTTCATAAAGGATGAGTCACGTTTCGCTAAGATTTATAAGAATTATGAGTTAATGTTTAACTAAAAAGTTTAAATTTATAAGATAACAGTATCATATCTTTTATATATCAAAAACTTTAGTATTATTTTTATGACATAAACATTTTATTTCTCAACACATACTCTTTCATGACAATACCATGTACATTTAATGCCCACCTTTAACAATTATCCATGAATTGGGCATCCTCTTCCATGTTCGAATGAGGGAGTCAACGAACTCAATAGACAATCGAGGTATCAATCTCAATAATTACTGCTAGTCAAACATTTTTCTGACGTATCTGAGCTTATCAATAACAGATCTTGAGCATTATTTCAGTCTCGGGTTTTGGCAAGGTGTGAGCTCGGTAACCAACTTTAATTTCATATAGAATTTTCACCCGATTTATAAGAGTAATAAGCTCATGTCTAACTTAAAAACTTAATATGACAAAATTAGGTAAAATTATACTATTGATACAAAAGTTTTTATAAATATAACACTTTTGTATAAAAAATTTTAAAATATAATTCCGTGGTACAAAACTTTTAAAGTATAATATCGTGGTACAAACCATTAATTTTATACTAACTTTATTAATAGTGGCTGATATGGCACATGACATGCCCAATGACTCAATAGCACATGTTGATAAGGCATTATATTTAAAATATAAACAAAAAAAAGGGGGGAAGGAGGAGGGACGTCATTAGGGACGGCTTGCCGTTGGCTCTCTCCATTTTATTCATTATATTTCCCACCATCAACGCAATCCAAACAAACTCTCGAAGGTAATAGTCCGCGGGTAGGCTGATAATATGAAGCCTGTTAAATTTAGAGTTCAAAATTCTCGATAGTCAGTATCTAAAATTTAATTAACAAGTATCAAGCTGTACAATATACCACCCGATAGATTAGTCGGTTATTACAGTATTAAATACCACCAATATTAAAAAAAACACAATCCAAACACATCTATCTCTATGCTCGTAGATTATTCCCTCCCCTTCCTCAACCGGTACATTCCTAACGACTTCCCTCTTCTCTCTCTTTTTATTTTGGGTTTTTTTTATTTTGTATAAATTTAAAATTATTTTTTTACAACATCAGCCTATATAGTTGAGTGAATGGCCACGTCATATGCCACATTAGCTGCCATTAATGGCATTAGTTTGAAATTAATGATTTGTACTTCGATGTTATGCCTTAAAAAGTTTAGTATCACGAAATTATATTTTAAAAATTGTGTTTCAAAGTATTACATTTATAAAAAGGTTCTATAAAAGGCGTTACAATCGTGCCTCTCAGGCCGAGCGATGGTGCATCATCCTCCTCCAGCACTGTCCCTCAGTTCTGTGCCCCCGCCGCTCATGAAGGAAGGAGGGGTGCCTAGATCTAATCACGAGGCCATCCCATGAGTTCGAGGTCATGCATCACAGAGATTTCTTGAACAACGAGCTCACCGACGTGCTGAGCCGCCTGCAACTGGAGGTTTATGGTGCAAATGACGGTGATCAATCCAGGCAGCACCAGTATCAAGAAGTCCCACCAGATGACAGAACTATATTCTTGACCTTCTCTAAAGGTTATCCGCTCACTGAGTACGAAGTCCAAGAGTTCTTTACGAGGTCTCTCAATCAATCTTTCTCTCGTTCATATATATATAAAATCAGAGTCGAATATGATACAACCGAATTACTGGGTTTGATCTTTCTTTTCTTTAACAGGAGGTTCGGGGACTGCTTCGAAGCGATCTACAAGCAAGAAGTGAGTGCTCGGAGGGTGCAGCCTCTGTATGCCCATCTCGTGCTGCGACCGGGCTTCTCCATCGATGCTGTGCTTGACGGGAAGAGTAGGGCAAAGTTCTCTATCAATGCGAGCCATGCCTGGGCCAGGAAGTTCGAGAAGAAGATCCTGAGGTCGCCTTCGGTTCCCATCTCAGTCACCCGGTCCGTCATCTCAGATGGTCTCACCTCCGAATCCATATGGGCAAATCCAGCTCGGCACCCTGTGATCCCTTCTCTGAGCTGAATTGTGGGCACAAAAAACCCCAGCTTGCTTGAACTTCTGACTTAGGAGTTAGGAGTACTGCGTATGATGATGTTATGCCTGTTGCATGTATCTGAGAAATCAGACATAGTTTGTCTCAATCCCATGGTCCCCAAAAAAACAAGACATTAGTAGTTTATGATTTCAACAAAAGAGAGATTGGACGTTAGTAGTTTATGTGTCTTCTGAGGCATATCTTGCCATCAACCTTGTCGGTCTAATCTCTTTATGAATACCATACAGTACATATTTTGCTTGTGATGCTTAATATCCAAAAACGTCCGATGGATGTAATGTGTAGATGTTCTTAATCCAAAAACGTCTGGCAACACTTCAATTCTCTATGGTTCGAGCCCCTCACCCGAAGGCCAGCCATTTGGTCGGTAAATTTAAATCATTGGTAGATAAAATTTACCAGTAATGTAGATGTTCTCATTCCATCGAGGCAATTTTCAGCCAGACAAAAACAGCCAAAAGAAATCCTTAAAAAGTCCCAACAACTGTATATTTTGGGCGATTTGCATGTCATATCAGCATTTAATATACACTGTCAAATAAAAGAATTTAATATGCATAAATATCATATTATAAATCTATTTAGAATCAAACATGGCTTCAAAATTAAAATTTGTTATGTAATAATTCTTCCGATAGATTCTCATACATAATCTAAAGCCAATATCTGAATAAGAGTGAATAATAATGTATTCTTTAATATAAAAACGGGAAACAATATATGAAAAAGTATAACATGTATATGTTATATATCCCCTGCTTTTATCCAGATAAGATTGAATATATTCCCGATAGATTCTCATACATAATCTAAAGTGAATCTTTGAATCAAAGTGAATAACATGAATAACAATGTATTCTTTAATATAAAAATGGAAACAATATATGAAAAAGTATAACATGTATATATTATATATCCCCTGCTTTTATCCGAATAAGATTGAATATATAATTTATTTAATTTATCACACATTATTACTTTTATATAAAATTAAAAGATTTTCTATCCATTACCATTTATTTTTCTCATATCACCCTTATAAGAAAGTGGAGCAACTGACCCTTATTTTTACGGGATCGGGATATCCTCTCAATTCTCATTGCAATCAAAGCGGCGACGTAAATGCCAACCCTGAGATGATTTGAGCCCTTTTTCCGTTTCCGTACATCAATTGCTCGTTGAAAGTTCTTCTCCCCGGGCACCAGCTTTGATTTATTTTCTGTATCTAAAGCTTGCTCTGTGAAGTTGCCCGGATACGTAGAACTCGCGGTTCTGCAGGTGCAGAAGATGCGACTGACGGTTTCCTTCCTCCACAGGGTAAGAAGAGAAGTGCTGGTTTCCTCGTGAATGTTTGGCCATGAAGCTACCCTCTTCTTGGTCGGTAACATACCCACGACAAGCAATAGACGAACGAAGCAGGTGCCATCATGATATAACCGATCTCTTCCATCTCAGGTATTCCCAGAAACTAGCTGCCTTTTGAGTTCCTTGTACCTGGTCGAGTTGAAGATTTGCTCCCCACTCGTTCCCTGAATGATCGAATTTTGCTCGGTCTGTACTGGGTTTGAATACTAAGAGATGATGATTTGCCAAAAGAGTGTTGCATAGTTCTTGGAAGGATGAGACTCAATCAGCCATCATTGGATACCAGTAAATGATCTGCAAATACCGAACTGATCAAGCCAGTTCCCAAGAGAGCACACGTTTTACTCAAAATATGTTTTTTTTCCTCACAAACAGTGAGTTTTATATTGGCGTCTAGCAACGGATGAATCATCAAATATTCAGTATGTCTTATATAACAACTTACGGTATAAGAACCAATAAAATGGGGGCGCGTATATTCTTAGTGTTGTTTTCTTAATTTTTAGGTTTTTAAAAAAAATACATGTACGGATTCTCATTTTATTATTTTTTACGAAACGAGTTTTGTATATTGTATATAATATACACTGAATATGGCTCTAATTAACATGTTCGGCCATATTTAGTGCCTATTATATAACAAACCTATTATATAAGAATCAATAAAAAAAAAAGAACAAGTAACAAGTATACTTTTTTATATTTTAAAAAACATAAAAAATAATTAAAACTCAAAAATATGTAATTCTCTTATTAATTCTTACACAATGAGTTATTGAAAAATATGCACAGAATATTTAATCCCCTATGCCCTAAGAACTCAACTACTATTTTTGTGCAACATTTGGTGGTAGAAATGGGTGATCTTTTATTAATCCAAATTTAAATCATATCAAATTCACCCATTTCCCAATGATTTTTGATATTGCTCTTCTAAACCTTTAATTTGGGCCAAACTGTATTAGATTTCTCACATTTTTCTTTTATGGTAACGCCAGAAAATTTAATGGGCTCCACATAATTCGTGTTTAATCTGAGTGAAACTCATAAATGTATCCACAGAATAATTTAATAAAGAGAGAAAATCAGTGGGCTTGCGGCCATGTTCGATCGGTTCATCAGGTTGGTTTGAGCACGTTGACGCACCAAAGCACTAATCACAGAGTCGGGTCTCTCGAGGACATCATGCGTACGTGTTCGACAGTTACATGCATATATATACATCATCCCAAAACAGCACAACATACATATATAAATATGTAGGGTTGGTTTTTATATCACAAAGTCATACACTTCTGAGTCAGCTTCGGAAGCTGAAGAAAGGGGGAAGGTCTGTATCAATGAAGCTGGGTGGACTTCTTTGAGAGGTGTGGATTAGGGGGTTTGCGTGTGGCTGCAGAGGATTTCCGTGAAGATGGTGATGGGTGATTGAGTGTAACGGCAGCGCCATCGACTTGAGGGTTAGTATCCCAGGTTCGGTTCTGACCGATAAACCTCTCTTCCGAGCCCGTTTGCCCCGATCCTCCCCTGTCTGCGACTAGCATCGCGGATCTCCATTGTAACCGATGACGAAGTTCGAAGAGGAGTAAGAAGATGAGAATCCTGATGATGCTGCATTGTCTGGGAGCACTCGCGGCACTGCTGGGCTTGCAGATGTGCACCCGTAGTCTCCATTAGTTGCCATATGCCACCCGATGTTCGAACTTGTTGGAGCCTCCGCCCTCATCCTGTCCACTGCCGTCCCCTGCCAAAGTTGGGTGGATATGGAATCAGTTAATCTAATCACAGTCACAGAATCAGAGCTTCCGTGTTTGAGAGTGGCGAAACACCATTTCTAGGCTTGTTCCGTGACGGTTCATTGCTGGCAGATAAGCTCCGATGGAGAAGTTTTCAGATGTCAATACGGAAAATAAGATAGAGAGCTATTGAGTACCTCAGGGCTCGGGAAGAGGAAAGGGTAAGCTGCTGGCCAAGCTGGAAGGAGCTTGTTGTGTGCGGAAGCATTTGAGCAGTCAACCTGAAAAACCCATGTTCGGACCCGATCCAAGATTTTATAATACTGAACCACGAAATTTGGGAGATCAAGATTATCAATGTGTAAACAAGAGGTTACCATCGGTAATTCCGGACCCTGGTAGTTTCCTGTAGCTTTGATCCTCTTGGAATCACCTGCTGATGGCAGAGCTATTCCAAGGCTGAGATCAAGCTTGTGACCTCCACCGCCTATAGAGAAAGGTAGTAGAAACTCGTAATCCATGTCGCAATCCAGCAATATTTATTTTTTGAACAGTTGATAGTGATCATCACGGGAAGATCTCGACCGACTGTCTTTCGATGCAGTTCTCGCTCAAGAAAACAGAAGATCCAAATCCGCTATGCGGAAACAGTTTAATTTTATCAGTACCTTCACCAGTGGCTTCCAAAACCATCTCGCGATTGTAAAGACCAAGCTCAAGGCCGGCCACAGCTTCTTGCTGGTTGCACTGTACGATTGAGTTCTCATAAGCCCTGGATTTACATAGTGAAAATGGAACTACTCAAGGGCTATTATTGATCACAATCTTGCAGAACAATCAACAAACAAGAACTTCACCAAGGAATCGAGTTCCTGATCAGAATCTCACTTATTCCCGAGAAATTCGCCCATCCCGGCATCCTGCTGGCCGCATTTCTGCAGCCCCATGCCTCGGAACTTTGAGCTACCTCTGGAAAACCCGGTGCTCTGTCGACGGAGAACATGAATGAACGCTTCCTTGGTCAAATTCCCCATCTGCCGACATAGATAGGAGCCTACTCTGTCATCTACCAATAGGGAAAAATCGAACATCTTGATCATATAATTCGATCGGTTTTACCTGTTTCATGTCTTCCTCATAATCGCTGACACTGAAGTTTATGTCTGCATCTACTCCCCGGAACTTTATCGCTGCCCTATCATAGGCTCTGGGCATGAAACCGACGGAGGTAATTTAGAACAGAGCCAAAGATTGTGCACATAAACCATACGGAAAGCAATCACTACCTTGCTGCAGCGTATGCAGTGTCAAACCCACCTAAGAAATCAAACAATCCAATCGATCAGAGATCCCAACAAGACCGAACTAACCTCAAATTTCTCGGAAATTATTGAACTTAATATCCTATTTTACAGAAGAGTAGGATTAATTACCCAAGTAAACTTGCTTTCCGCAGTCCCTGCAATTGATAACAAAAAAAAAGAAAAAAAACCCAAGTTGAGATCATCCAATTCACCCAGAAATTGATGCAGAAAATTCCTTTCATCTCTCAAGAGATATAATCAAATGCGTGAAAATTTGATCAGATGCCACACCCGATTCACTACCCGCTTCCAAGAGAACGAAAATAAACATGCCAAAGCCGAAATCGTGATGTATATTGTTCATTGAATTCCAGGTTTCCATGTAGCGTTCGCACACTGTTTCACATATTCTTCATTGTTCTTAGCAAAGTTTTTTCCTTTTTTTTTTCCCTACAGATTCTGGGCGACAAAACTGATCAAGAATTTATTGACACGGCAACATATACGCACCATATATGCGACTCCCACCGGCCAGTCCGCCTGTAGAAGGTGACACCACGGTACTGCGAGCTCCTTGACCGTGGGCCCCGGCGGCTCTTCCTGACCTGCTGTGGCTTCTGCGGCTTGAAGTCCGTCAGCTCCCTGGCCAGCAGCTGCCCACCGGACTCCCCGCCGCTACCGCCAGCGAACGACAGGTTGAGCCGCTGCGTCCTGAGGGTGGCAGCCGGCGCTGGCGGTTTGAGCCCGAGCTCTACTGCCCCGCCTCCGGGCACGGGGAAGAACTGCCGGGTGACAAGCTCCGTGGGCGGTGGGCTCTCTTCCTTGCCCTTCTTGAAGACGTCGAATACGGCGGCGGCGGCGGCGAAGGAGTTCTCGGCTCCGGCATTGGCAGGGGACTCGTCATCGTTGACCACGGATGAAGAGTCCGAGGTCCCAGAAGAATGCTCTTCCTCGTCCTCCGCCTCGTCTCCTCTTCCTTTTCCTCCGCCTCCTACTCCCATCAGCTTCGCCTCTTCCTCTCCCATGGCCATCAGCAAAACCTTGTTATCACTGTCGCTCGAGGCGATCTCGACATTGAGATCCAACATCTCTTCCTCGGCTAGCTCTGGACTGATACCTGAGAGACGATCAAAGAAGGGGCCTTCTGTGCCCAACTGGATTGCAGAAAAATCTCTAGCCTCTTTCTACGAGATTCCGCGGTGCACAGTGATGGATCGATGGAGGTAACTGTCACAGAGAGACCTGTGATGAAGCAAACGAAATGGTTCTCAGTGGAGAGAGAGAGAAGGAAGAGGATCAGAGGAAGAAGGCAGAGAGGTGACAAGCAAGGAAAAGTAAGGTTTGGTCCGTAAGAGTAGAGAGAGTTTACCGTATTTTGTGAACTACACCTTCTTTTACTATAATCTATCTCCATTTATAATAATTAAAATTAAAATATTATTAAATGAAAATACCTGTCAAATCAAAGAACTCATTTATCTTTATTTAACCTCTCATTATTGTGGGTAAATTGACGATGTATATATATGCAAGATTGATATAATAATATTTTTATAATTAAAATATTATTATAAAATAATTTATCTCTCAACTATACTCACCGTTAATGATTTCATATTATTATTGTTATATAATACATATGTTATTTTTATGATACACGTCATTTTACTTACGCAATCAACAATACCTTAGGTGTTAAATATTATATAAGACAATTGAATAGAAAAATGAAGATTGTGCTAATCTTCGTATATGGTGGATAATCACGGATTGACTATAATACGCAAAAATTTTCGTGTTAAATTGTAAAAGTTACTAAAATGAGTATTTAATTTAGATATTTACCATATATAATATATAAATAATAGATATTATTTCACATAAGAGAGGTCTATTTTCATGTGTTTAGATAATTAAATAATAATTATAAATATGAAAATTAGAATTAAGTGAAACAGTAATATGACTTATTAATATATTAAAAACTTTTAAATTTAATTGTGGTTAATTGATAAGGTGTGGAAGTTGTATTTNAATTCGAACTTTCAAGAGAACACCTCCTTTGACTCTTGGGACAACTTCATTTTCGTGAGAGAGTATACATGACAAGCAATTGAATTGAACTGTTGGAAGCTGACAATCCGTTGAGAAACTCATCGGGCGGGCG
>CXYZ01010071.1:636120-649613 GCA_900006705.1 Sonneratia caseolaris | reverse complement strand
ACATAAAAAGGCATTTTTTTGTTATAAAATAGCGTTTAAGCCCTAAAAAATTAGAGGAAAAAAAGATGGGTAAAAACGGACTAAATATTTAGTTTGTCATAGATAATGAGTTCACCGAGTAAAAATCATTCAAAAGATAACGTAAATATATTTTTACGTTAGTTCATAATTCTTTAAGATTTTTGAAATCTCGAATTTACTCTCTTATTATTTTTTGAATAGATTTATGCAATGAGTGGTTTAAACCGAATATTGAATGGTTGGTGGAATATCGTGGGCGTATTTGCCTTGGGTCACCATCAATCTTTGCTTTTATGTGAAGGGAGGCTGAATGAAAAAGGGAATCACCCATAATCAGCCATATATTAGATGAATGAAAAGAAAGGTCAGTGCTGGAAAAAAATGTTAATAGATAAACTTTCATCATTTTTTTCAAATTTAATACGAATTTTTTCACGTATTTTAATCAGATATCAGCGGTATATCATTCATCAAATTTAGCATGTCGCTCATCTTTCTGTCAAATTATCCTATGTGGCACTGAGTCACATTAGTACCACATAAAATATTGTTAGTCGCATTAGTAAAACTAATACGTCACGTAAAATAATTTGATAAAAAAATGGACGTCATATAAAATCAATAAACAAAGGAAAGTTGACACTGGGTGAGATATATGAAAATATTTCTTATAAATTTGAAAATAGAATAAAATTTGTATTTAATTTAGATATTAACAAAAAGAAGAAGAAGATTGAAAAGGGGAAGAAATGGAAAAAGCTTTTAACCCTCCATAATCTTTTAAAGGAATGGTTGGTTTTCATTATCATCTAGAAGTCGAGTGTCCCCAATTAGATGTCTTAGTGTAGATTCATGCATTATTATACGTAGAGCAGATTGTGGGACCGTCAGATATATTTCCATGATTCATTGAGATGAGATGATGCAGCAACATACTTTTATTTGAAAATCAAGTGGCGTATCCCAATAGATAGTGATAAAAAAAAGAAGTTTATATAAATGATTTTTTTAAATAGAAATGAAATATATATATGTATATATTAGGAGGGATTAGTATTTTATATTCATAAATTTAATTTAATTTAATTTAATGTAATGTAATGATTATGAGGTCCGTGCAAGGTTGGGGCGAGTTTGAAGATTGGTTTTCGGGTTTAATGAGAGGGCACCTCACAAGTGGAATAATATAATAATGCCATTGGGCTCAGATTTGTTTAATAAAAAAATATTTAATTATTTTTGTCGGGTATGAGGAATATATTTTATTCGGAGATAATTTTTTAATATAAATAAATAAATAGAATGTGATTGTAGGTGGGCTTGTCGGTAGGCGTACGAGGTTTTCGGGGTCCAGAGTTGACGTGGTCTCTTCCCCGCCTTTCACAGTACTCATTTAACTATTTTTCTTCCCATATAGGCCACGTAGGTCATCTTATTTACATATATGCCCTCCACTCTCCCAATCAATCTCCATCTTCCCCCTCCTTCATTTCCCCTCTCCAAATCACAGACTAGACCTTAGAAGGAAATGATGGAACAGCGGCATAAAATTTTTTATAATAATAATCAAATCTATAATTTTTTATAATTAAATTGAGAATAATCTCATTACCTCTTTCTCAAATCTAAAAGAGTCAAAGACAGGAAAAACACTGTTCATAAGGATTATGTTCTGTATCTTAAATAGTAGATTAATGATAAAATCAATCACTTAACTGAACAGGGGGATCAATAGTTCACCTCGATAGCCATCAAGAGCATTGCTGCAATTTGTCCTCACCAACAGCCCAATCAACAGTGTCCATCTGTTCACTTGGGTCCTAACCGATTGCTTTCCAAGACAAGTCCAGGAGGGTCTACTGTTTTGATCGCTTTATCAAGGGAAGCACTGTGCAAACAAGAAGATTAAAAAAGAAAAAGAGGACTCTTTCCCCGTTGTAAAGAGAAAGGGTCCTTGGATCCAAAGGGTCACAGGGGCATCTGGAGGTTTTAATCGATGGGAACAAAATTCGGCATCTCTTAATTTCAGACCGATGATGGTACTTTTACATCTAACCCTCTTGAGCAAGCTTCCGAGCGTGCCGGCATTCATTTTTGTAGGATGTTCGATCTTCCACATGAAACTACACCAAGTTGCCCGGTTTGTCAAGGGACAAATTAGACATGTTATCGTTCTCTTTTAAAGAAAACATGAGAAGCAGTGTCATTTGCTTGGAAAGGGGAAGGAGAGCATGACACCAAAGAAGGGAAAAGAGAAACATTCATATTTTGTATGATCAAACATGGCAAGACCGTTGTTTAACAGATGTTTTTTTTTTTTGTATAAATCGCCAGTATGCAATTGGATTTTGTCCAGTTGATTAATTCGGATCGTCTCACATCGACCAATTTAAGGGGTTAAGAGCTCTCCATCGCAAGTGGGACTCGAACTCGAGTTCTCCGTCGCAAGTAGGATTCGAACTCAAGTTCTCCCATTGAGATGATGAGTGTCGAACCACTCTAGCACGTCCATAGTGGGTTGTTGTTTGAGAGATGTTGATGATGGGGGGGGTTGCAACCTCTTTTCATGGGGGAGCAGCCACATACTTGATCCCAAAATGGTAATTAATGTAAGGCCCCGCTCATATGTGCCATTTTTGCAACACAGGCCCGAGCTGCAAAATGAACTTTGGAATGACAATTACAATTTGGTCCCTCCAATTTGCCATCAATTTATTGTCTTATCCCCCCACAAGATTGAGTGGAGTCCCTCAAAGTTGGAGATGTCAGATGGGTCATCACCTTACTCACTCTGTATGTGTGTGTGTGTACATATACATTATAATTATGAAAAAAAAAATTGCAGAGGAAGGGTAGAGTGGTCCTCCCAGAATTACTGTTAGCTCCACAATTCTTATCATTTTGCCCATGAAGTCCCACTTATTTGGCAACTTACCATTGAATTCGGCTAAATTCAGGTTCGACCTGTGTGGATTCACTGAAAAGGTATTTTTTTTAATTTATAAGATTTAAAGTTTAAACCTCAAAATGGATGGAAATGCTGAGACGATAGTCAGAATTTTTAAAGGGAATTTATTTATTGAGGACCCCTAATTTATTGAGGGGGAACTTAAAAAGAAAAAAGAAAAATGAAAATGACACTATATTGTCGTTTTTGGAAGTGGTAGGTGCTAAAATTATTTCTCTTTGGGCAAAAATTGAAATTAACGGTCGGTACAAGAATGAACAGTTGCTGGTGGTTGTCATGGTCCTCACAACAGATGATGAGCTGGCAGGTTTTGCCCCAAATTTTGGATCTATTATTTTTTTATTAAAAAATTCACATTATTGGATTTTTTTCAATTTTTTTAATATGTAGATATTTTTGGGAGATCATTTATATAAAAATAGGAATTAATTTGCTTATAGAAATTAATTACTCAAATTTCTGTTTTATTGTTAAAAAAATAGAAGGCCAAGCCCACGAACAGCCGCCCAATGGGCCCAAGTCTGCACGTTAGGCGTACTAATCCAAAACCAAAACCAAATCGACCCATCAAAGATTTGAGCTTACCGGATCATTAATTTTTTTTCCACCCTTCTTTTTTTTTAAATCTAAGTCACATGGTATTCAAAAACCATTCATCTCTAATTAATTTAGGTCACAGTGGATCTATTTATGGGCAAAGTTCTCTCCCAATATAAATTTTTTTCCATTCACAGGATTCGAACATAATCTTACTCAATAAAAGAGATATAACAAACTATTTCAATCCATTTATATTGATAGGAGATACAGTTCAAAACAACCAACGGGAGAGTCCTTTCCTTTCGTTGCATCCAAGGCCCAATAGATCCCAATTGAATGGAGTTCAAACCGGACCAGCTCGGCTCGATGATGAACATAACAATAAAGTTATTGAATTTAAGACTTTATTTAAAGAAAAGGAATCTTATAATACCCAAAATAACCCATGTCAGGTTGCCATGTTGTCATTTCAAGGCAGTCACGTCACTCTCTAACAATGAAAAGTATGCAGCTAAGAGAAGTATTGACATTCAATTTAACAGCTTAAGTTACTGTATCAGTTGAACTTCGATTGGTTCACTTTCTACACTAGAGATTCATCAGCGCGCGCTCACACACATCAATCCACATACTCTCTATTAGTTCACATTGACAATACTTCGACCCTGGGACTGCAAAAACCTCCAATAGTAGCGGTAGCCTATATTCCCGAACCTATCCCGATAGCAAATCTCCCTTCAGAACCCCAGACATCCGATGCTGGTTGAGGAATGCACATGGGCAGGATGGATAGACCCCGGCAATCTTGATCACATTCTCTTGAGTCTTGAGAGTTTCTTTTTATTGTACAGCACCCCTCATCTCCTTCGACTGTAGTACCCGCCACTGCCTGCCGGGTGGTTCTGGTGACGATATCGGGTGCCTCCACTCCTCAGCCGGGCACCATCCCAGTTGCTCCCTCGGCCCGAGACCCGTCCTGACCCACCCTGTAGGCCCCCCCAGTTCATCGTCTGGGTCCCCAGCCCATTGAGCTCCTCCTCCTCCCTGTCATTGTACTCCAGGACAAGCCTCTTAATGTCCTGTTTCTCCTCGAGCTCAGCAGCTTCCTTCTGCTTCGTGCTTTGAACCAGCGAGCAGTCCGACGGGATGAACATCTGCCTCGTCTGCTGCTTGCTCCCTCTCTTGACGAGGACCTTAACAGGAACTTCCCTGCTCACTCCACCTTCCTCGTCCTGTGCCTCATCGCCGCTCTCACCTGTTGGGACTCCTCTCCCATGGTCCTTGGTGGAACCCTCGAACACGTTCATGGGAATCACCATGTTCAGAGTAGGCCGGCCCCGAATCTCTTGCCTGCGCTGCTCCATGCTTTCCTGCACACAAACAGTTGAAGATGGGAAGAATCGAAGTTAAGACACCAATCCAAGAGCCTTGAAAAAAAAAAGTAAGTAATTAATCCATCAATTCTCAGCTCTCCAAAAGTACGGTCCTAGAGTAAGAATACATGCATCAGTTGGGATCATATCATCAGCTAGGCAATTTTCTTCCACACTAATATGGAATAACTATGGGCCGGGCTTATGGACTCGGGTCAGACAAAGTGCAAACCTTTGATACCATATTTTATTCATTGATGAGTTCATAAGAATTTGACTTATTTTCACTTAAAAATTTAAACCGATAGATGAGGTATTCACTTTTCTTATAAATTCATAACTTTCATTTCTTTTGATTGATATGGGATCATACATCTCAATATCTTTTATGAGCTTCCAAGCGATATCCTTGCCACCTTCAGGGTAAAAAGTAAAAATACTAGTTCACGCCAAAGGATGCCATCAGCGTCAGATGGCGTGTGGCTGAAGTACAGGAGCACATGGCCTTACGAGCATGAGAATTGAGAACAGCCTCACTCAAGCCCAAGCTCAATATTGATGAGGCTATCTGGCCTCAGGTAGCTAACCTTGCCATAGTTCACTGGGGGGCCTCTGGGAGCCACAAATTAGACAAGAAATATAAGCCTTACCTGCATCACCGCCCTGAGTTCCCGCTCGAAATTGGCCTCTTCCACAGGGTCTACCTCAGCCACCTTCTGCCTTACACGCACTTCATCATCCTCATCTGAAGCAGGTTCGCCAGCATCATCATCTTCATCGTCATCCTCATCGCTGTCGTCATGATTCTCATCGTCGAGATCCTCCTCATCAGTAGAACCGCTACCTAAATCACTCTCACTTTCCATAACCTCCTCATGCAATGCTCCATTATCCTCAGCCCCATTCTCATTGCTTCGGCCGTTTACTGATAAACTAGCATTGGAATCAGTTCTGCCAGAAGGTTGCTTTTCAACATCCGAGTGAGAAATGCTGTTAGCCTTCTCAGTTGAGGCAGTGCGCTCATGTTCGTCAAGTTCAGTAAGTGCTGCATTGGCTTCTTCAATGGAGGAATATCTCATCATATTGGGTCTTAATTCTGCAAATAAATCCTGTGGGTCCATCCACAAAACATCAACGACTTGATAAATATAAATGAAAGTTCCAGAGTGATATTGTAGAAGTGTAGAAATGCCAAGAATACCCCTCAATGTCTGGCATGAATCTTTATATGAGAATACATGATGTCTAAGGCGAATGAAATTATATAAAAAGAATCTTCTCTTGAGGGGGTGGGTAGGGATAGAGCCACAGGACAGACCTGCAAGTCAAATTCAATATCCAATGGAAGTGCACCTTTGCTGAGAATATATCTCTGGAAATGTATTAAGAATCGGTCAAGCTTCCTCTTAGACGATCCGCGATCAAAGTAATGGCCACAAGTCTGGAGAAGCGTGATAACCAATCTTATGCGGAAGCAATCCTCTGGAGGATCTAGAGCATCTTGCTGAGAACGAAATTTGGAAGCAATATTTCAAGTAATGATCGCATCTGGACTGCAGATATAAGACAAAGCTGGGATTCAATTCCATACCTCCGCCGTATCATGGCCGAAAACAAGAATCAAGTACAATGTCTCAAATATGACCGATGAATCCACGTGTTCATAATTATATAGCTCTCCTAAGAAGCGCACATGAGCAACTCGTCTCTGTTGCATCCCATAGTCATTCAACTCAAGCCCTAAGCGAATTTCCTCCAAGACCTGAGGGTCGAGAAAATAATGCAATTTCAAGAAATGTAAAGCATAAATCTGCATCATGCAACCTACAACAATGTCAAGTACTAAACACAGAAACATCCAGAGAAGAGCACTGACCTCATCAACTACTGAGACAGCAAATTCATCATGATAGCGGCTTAAACCAGCAGTCAGAGAAGCAATCAAATGAATCTGACCATATTTTCCTTTATGGACCTTCATAAAACATTTCAAAAGGTATGCTTCACATTCACTCCAAGGCAATTTTCGAAGTTGACGCAGCACATGCTCAATGGAAGATTTGTCAAGGTCTGAGAAAAGCAACTTCCTAATATACTGCAAAGGATAACAATATTAGATAAAATCATGGACGAAATAGCATCCGCTCACAATAATGGACTTGTGGAGCAGCATGAAAATTTCATAAGCAGTAAATACCTGATGCAACGGTGGGCGAACTTTTGCGACCCGAGCAGATCTTTCAGGTGGTTTGCAGAGGTAGTAAGCATTTTCTACGAGAGTGCTATGTCGAGGATCCAAATTTTTTACATTTTTCAGGCGCATCAGTATCTCTAACATGTTAGCCATGCGAACAGTGGTTTCAGGAGATCGGTAGAGAAACCGACCACATGTTTCCAACAGATTGCAGGCAACGTCAATGTTGTGATGAGTGAAATCATCACGACAAGTCTGAATAGAAGAGAGAATAAGAATCAGTGATTATAAATAAATTGCGTTTTTAGGTTCATAAATTACGGAAAGCACCATGTGGCAAGACAAATAGCCCAGATCAGGTGAAAATAGAAGCCAGCAGGAGCAGCATTAATTTTTTTAACACCACCTACTTACCTTCAAACAACTGAAAACAAGGCCTGCAGTAGCTATTCTAAACTTGCAGAGTTCCCCTAAGAATCTGATGTTTCTAATCTTTGTTTCAATGTTCATTTGGTCCTGCAACCAAATACATTGTTAATCTTGTATGTTAACAAAACCAATGTTATAGTACATGCTTGTTTTGAAGCATACCTTCTTGTTTATGAGGAAGTTGAACTCTTCTTCCAACATCTGAAGAAGCATAGTAGAAACATCCTTCATGCAGGTCGACAGTGTGGCAACCATTCGTGAGTAGTAGGGAAGCAGCTCCAGAGATGTCCTTGGAACATTAAATAATGCCCTAACAAGCCTCTTTCTATTGGATTTTGAGTTCAAATAACAAAACTCCACCTGTACAATACAGAGTGTTTGCAGCTTATTTTAGCATCTATTCTATAAAATATGTATACACAAAACTGTCTATATTGGAGAATTTTGCTCACAGTTAGTTGATCAATAAGATCCCTGCTCACACAACCAGGAAGCCTCTGCAGCAGAGCATCCAAAGTTGTCCCCTCCGAACCTTTGACCACCTCTTTTTCATGTTCCCTCTTTCTTTCAAGATCTTTTTCTTTTCCTTTCTCCTTATCTGAGTCCCTTGTCTTCTCCTTTTCCTTCTCTTCTTTATCTTTGGGCTTCTCTTTATCCTTCTCTTCCTTTTCCTTCCCCTTCTCAGAGCTTTTACTCTCTTGAGAAGCTCCAACATCTGCAGAAAGCTCTGATGTCTCTTGGGCACTCATTTGACCTTGCTCTGGTTCAATAGCCAGTTCCTTCATAAAGTAAATAACATCAGTAACACATAAAAACCCACACAGTAATTCAGAGATAAAAAATCACATCAGGTATGTACATTTGATTGCTCTTGAGTCCTTGAGGATGGCTCATTCACCTTTGGTTCTGCTTCCCCCAGCAACACAGCTGGAACAAAAGCTCTAAGACCAATAGGAGTAAAAAAAAAAAAAACAAAGAAAACAAATTAGCGTTATTCTTTGGGGTCCTCACTGAAAAGTACCAACAAATAAGTTAACCCGCAGACTGTAATATTTTATACTTACATAAGTTGAGAATAAAAATTAATCCTAAACTGACACCCCCAAAAGAAAAAAAAAAAACACAAATATGAAGCAGCTACTTCCAAAAGACACATCAGAACAGGAAAACCATAATGCCTATATGGGCAATGAATCTTTCACACCCAAAACACACCTGAGATCTGGCAGGGATTCGTAGAAAGCTCTCGTGTCTTCATCATCCCACAATGCTTCCACTGCCGAGGAATCTTTCCCAGCAGCAGGAGAAGAAGCATCCTCTCCACTGGAAACCCTTGTCGTATGACCATCCTCAGGCATAACAGGAGGCTGCATATCAAGTGCTTCTGCTAAACTGTCGATTTAAGAATTCATCAGTAAAACGGAAAAAATAAGCATATGTGAGAAGAAAAGTTCAGAATCAGAATCATATGAGGATTGAAATCAAACAAGTTGCTGCTTTTTACATCACAATATCACATAGTATAATCATTGTAAACATAAATATTTGATATAACTAGAGTAAGTTAAGTTGAATAAAACCACCAACTTACGATGATATATTACGGTATAAATGGTCATAAGATTTCCGCAGCCGTTCATATGAAGCGACATTCTCTTCACTGAGCTCTCCTTTAGCATTCAGAATCTTTGCATTTTCATGCTCCATTTGGCGTAGTGACTAAAAATTACAACCAATGAAAAAATTCATTATGATGAATCTTGTTCAAAAAGATCAAGATGAATGTGACTGAATAACAAACACACTTGAAACAAGTAATATTCTTGGCACAAGTACAACAAATAACTAAAATAAACACAGTATAACTCTTACAGCATGCTCAGAATGAAGTAGTTCGGCTGCAGCATCATAATATGTGTGAAATGATTTTTTGAATATTTTCTTCTGCTCGACAGTAATATTGAGTCCCTTAAAAAACTGCAGAAAAGCACAGTATGCATTAGAATAGTAAACAATGCTAGAAAGATTCTACTAAATAGCAACAAAAATTTGTAACACAAACGTATGGAGTTTCTGATCAAATATAAAATTCTGCCCAAGTTTGCAAATGCGATCAATTGCAACAAAGAACATATGCTGTCATGTAAAACACTTTTAGCTCCACACCCATGGCATTTAGGACTGCCAGACACTAACACAAGCAGCCCATTTCAGATTATTTCCCATAACCAGTTGTCCACTGTACCATCTTGCCCAACCATACATCATCAATTTAGTAAAAGAGATTTATACAACTAACTTGCCATTCTATAAAATACATAAACTCAAATTTTATTTCATGTTGCATATAAAAACTTCAAACTATCTTGCTTCAAGCAGGAGAATATAATATAGTTGATGTGGAAACGTATACCTCCTCATTAACTTCTTGCCCAGATGGTGGAAGACCTAAAAAAACTCGCCCTTGACGAGCAAAACTAGCAAGTACAGCCAAATTAGATTGAGTAGTATCCCGATCCTTCAAGTGTTCCAAACTTGTCAGATCCTTGATGATATTGATAAAAATGCTGCTATCTTCTATAACTCCAACAAAGTAAAGTTCCAAAAGCAGCTTCAGGGTACTACGCTTTTTCATGGCCTTCAAGTTCCTGTCTGTGTCTGATTCATCTGCAGATTTTCCAGGAAAGAATATTTTTAAGAGTCCCTGAACCAAGCTCGGCGAGAAGTCCTTGTATCTCTGATGAAGAAGAGAACATATCTACAAAGACAAAAATGGTATGGGTTTAATTGCAGAAATTATCAAATTTAAGAAGCAGGGGTCTAATTAGTATCTACCACAAATGCAATCTCAAGCGACAAGAATCACCTGAACTGCTGCCTGTATGTCAGAGCTCCTCAGTTTGGCATCACATATTGCTGCAACAGCCTCACTAACAAATTTACTTAAGTTTACACTTCGCAACTCATCCATCAACCCTTCTCGCTGCTCTTCATTTATCTGCTTCAGCTTCTTAATTACAGCTGTATTCCGTTTAATGTTTGAATCCAGTGTCCTGAGGAATCCTGAATCTGAAGCAGGCATATTATGTCATTTTATGCAAGATCAGTTGCAGTGCCATAGTAAAGGGAAAAATCAATGCCTCGAATTTACCTAGCAACTATCTTTACGCGGATGAAAGTGATAGAATGGAGTCATAAACCTCATGTCTCCATCCCAGAGAGACAAATAGTATTAACTCAACTATTCAAACCAAAATAAGATCTTGAAACATCAGAATGACCTAACCAATCCCTAACATTCTATACTTTCTAACTAAAATAGATGCAGAATGATTGACTAAAAAAACAAAATCCCAATTCAATAAGATACATTTCCTCCTCTTTTCCCATAGCCTGTACTTCAGACGAAACTCTGGGAATAAGATGAAATTATTCAGCTTAACTTAGAAAACTACTGAATGGTATTCCTCTTGAGGAATGTTACTCTCAAGTTCAGCATTACTTAGTGCTATCCATGTACAGGGGGTGAAGCCACCTAGAAATGCTCATTCAAGCATATAATCTGAACAATCAAGTTCGATGGGGAAATTGACATCTATTTTTAATTTACAGTTAACTCACCTGGCCTTTCTGGATTCAAATTGCTTTGGCGAAGAGCCATTTTTGCCTCAATTGACTTCCTAAATTCCTCAATACGAGCAGCAGCTTCCTGGAACATACAGAAATGGTGTACCCAAGTTCACCGGATAATTCTATATACTGTAGGCCTCTCTTCTTCAATCTTCTCTTCCCTCTCTATAAGGGAACTATAAAAACTAACCAGACGAAATCCAGACCAGGAATAAGAAGAGGTTGGTATCAGATACAAGAATCCCTCACCTCATCATCCTGCTTGCTGTGCTGTTCGCCATCCTGGTGATCCATCTTGATGTTATCTATTAAGACAAATTGACCAAGTCTCAGAGGTAATGCATATCCACTCATTACACAATTGCTGAGAAGAGAATATTTAACTACAAAAGCAACTTAATTAAGAATATGTATCTAGTCACCCAACCTAGTACAGATTACAACATAAACGGTCAACAATTTAGAGAAAAGAGTAGATGAAACTTTAAATTTCGCATTTACTCGTAGGTTTTTCAAGAAACCGGAAAATGAAAGTTTTGCAGATACCCTACTTGAATCCATGACTGATCACGACAAAGAAATTTCACACCGCTGATCAACTTATAGTGGCTAAAGGAGGCCATGAACCTGAAGCTTTTACTGAAATTAAAACTTCGGGTAAACATTGAGCAAAAAATTCTTCTAAAGCACCACGCTGCCCGAGGAACATGAAATCGATCAGTTTCCACGCGCTAGGGCGGTGAAAGTGGTAGGTGGTCACCGTATGAGCTGAAAAGACTAACTCTAAGAAAACCCTTTGAGAACCGATACGTAATCCAACACTCAAATGTAAGATCCCCCGGAGACGACGATCGGACGCGCGAGGCCAGTAATTCAGCGAGCCATATCGAGAAAGAGAAAGCTGAGTTCAATCTAAAGGGGGAAGAAGCGGGAGCTTGCCTGGTCGGATAATGGAGAAGAAGTTACACACACTCGGAAGTTCCGAAGTTCGCAGAGAGGGCTCAAGCAGGAGGAGGAAGAGAAAGGGGATGACAATGCAAGTCTTGATGGCGTATAGGCGAAGAGGCTAATGAGGGGAGCAGGCTTGTCGCTAAAGGTGCCCCATTTTGTGATGAAATAAGAAGAACTGGGGGTCATTTGTTAATAAACAAAAAGATTACTGCTTTTGAGGAAATTGCAAAAGAGCCTCTCCTCTTTTTTCTTGGGTAATAATCTAACGGGATGAGATGAGAGTCATGCGACTCGAAGGGAAAAGTAAAAAAAAAAAAAAAAGGTGTTCCTTTTAGGCTACCAGTCAAAGAATCGTCGAGAGTAGATTGCGAGGCATGTGAGATTCTTTATGGGGAAACACCTTGGGCTGTTATTTTTCCCCTTGGCTATCTGGTCCATTTGGAAGCCAAGAATGATAGTATCATCACTGGTGGAGTGCAGCCAAGGAGGGGGGGATCATCTTCACAGGGCGTGCTTCAACAAGGCAAAGGAATTTCAGAGCTCTCTGGAAAAGAAGAACCCGAGCCTAAGATGCGCCCCTTGGGGAGATAAGATGGGAGCCACCACCACCCATCGGTCGGGTGAAGTTAAACACTGATGGGTCTGTATCAGGATCATGAGGAAGAGCAGGACCTGGGGAGCTGAGTGTGTGTGTTGAGAGGAGGAGGAGGAGGAGGAGGAGGAGGCGGAGGGGGCAATTGGATTGTAGGCTTCTGTCAACATATCGGCTACGCAAGGGATGGCCCCATGTTGGCCCAAACGGCAGGCTGCCTAATATGAGGGATCCGCAACTTGAGCTGGCAATTTCTGGCCCGGCCCGATACGATTGCTCCTGGGCCAGCCATTTTGTATTTTGACTATATAGATGGAATTTAGACAGTAATAAAAGAAAAAATAGGTTAATTAATTTGAGTTGAATTTCTAATAAATATTTAAAATTATTTGTTTAATTTCATAAAGAAAGTTTTTTTGTGTGTCAGGCCGGATGGTCATTGAAGCCTATCATCATTAGGCTAATGTCTTAGGGGTTCATATCGATCTGATACGATTTGCTAGCTCTACTTATAATATTTCGATTAATTCATATTAGAGGCTGTTTGAGTTCGAAGATAATAAAACTTGTTCTCAAAAAATTATGCAGAGAGAGCCTTGACTTTGCCTTTGATTTCATTTCAAATGTTAGCCATTATAATAAAAATAAAAATTAAATAAAATTGAATAACTCTTAAATCTAAAAAAGTTATAACAATAATGAAATTAAAGATAATATAAATTCTTTTAATTTATAAAATTCGAATATGAATGTTATTAATTAAAAAGAGATGTTGAACAAATTTATTTTTTTATG
>CXYZ01010071.1:600026-622210 GCA_900006705.1 Sonneratia caseolaris | reverse complement strand
AATGGCAAATAATAAAGTTTTACGACAAGAATTGCAAAAATATTATAAGTTGAGGGATGGATCTGTCTTATACCCTAAAATTGAGTGTTATTTAAGCATACAGTGGAGGTCGTTCGTTCCATTTTCCTACTTTTTGATATGTCGTCGATAAATTATTAATGCAATTAATAAAAAAACGATAAGTAATGATCAAAATTTAAAATTATAACTTAAAAATCATAAATAATCCTATATTTTATTTTATTCAACTTATTTATTAAAATTTAGTTACTTTAATTGCACCTACATTAACATATATAATTAATTTTACTGAGATAATATATACCTTATGGACCTATCTGAACAATAGTGCCTCGGGCTGTTATTTTTCCCCGGAGCTATATCTGTTGCATTCGGAAGCGGAGAATGATAGAATCATCGGTGGGGGGTGCAGCCACGGGAGCATAGTTTTAAAAAATGAACCGGGCCGGCCGGTTCGACCGGGACCCAGCCATCCACTAGGTCCGGTTCCCATAAATACTCAAATTACACTTTAAATTAGGTCAAATCCGGTTGAACCGGCCAGTTTTCGGTCAAACCAATGAACTCAATTGAACTAATGAGAAAACCAATCAACTTAAAATAAAAAATAAAAAATTATTATAACGTATTTATTTTATTTTACCAGACTTATATTCATATTTATGTTGAATCTGAGACTAATATAATGACTATATTAATTATTTTTATGATAAATTATAATTAAATTGTAATATTATGTAAATTTATTGGTAATATTATATTATTAATGTTATTTATTAAACATGCGGTTCGACTCATAGAACCTCCGGTCCGACCCATAAATCCATGAACCCATTCCCTGACCGGTTCCTGGTCCGGTCCGGTTTTAAAAACTATGCACAGGAGGATCTTCACGGCGCGTGCTGAAACAGGGAAAAGGGATTCCAGAACCCTCTGGGAAAGAAGAACCCGAGGCTAAGACGCGCGTCTGGTGGAGATAAGATGGGAGCCACCAGCCATCGGTTGGGTGAACCTTTAGGCACTGATGTGTCCGTGTCGGCTATGCAAGGGATTGCCCTACGTCGGCCGAAACGGCATACTGCCCTAGTTTGAGGGACCTGACTAGGGTTGGCAATTCCTGGCCCAGCACAGTTTGATCGTGCTTGGGCCAAGGCATATCAGGCCTGCCACTTTATATTTTGGCTATATTCATGGGATCTAGAGAGTGAAAAAGAGAAGAAAAAATGCTAATTAATTTGAGTTGAGTTTCTCAAAATTATTTAAATTTATTTTTAAAAACTTCAAAAAATAATTAATCCTAATTTGATATAATAAAATTCTTATAATTATAAATATAACTTTCTGAAATATTCTAATTATGGACCTTATTCCACGATCTATGCATGGCATAATGATCTCTTCGACCAAACAATGTTGAACTGTCTAGTCGGGTCAGCACACAATCCATCATTTCCCTCCACCATCCCCCGTTTTCTCTCTCTCTCTCTTTTTATATACTTTAGTGAAGGAGGTATAATTATCATTTGCATTAATTCCTACTATAATCAAAAGTTGACCCCTGTACTTATCTTTTAACCAGCAACCATCTAAACCAATGCATGGTTTGCAAACATTAAGGAAATCTCTTTTGTATGCATGCATCTAGACAAACATATATCTTATTGAATATCAAGTTATCACAACTTATGCCAATTGTGGACCCTAGATTTTTCCCCTTCCCCTCATTAGTTTAATCCCACAATTTGGCATATTGCTGCTCATGAGAGCCTGATAGCAAATTCAAGGCAAAGGAATTTCAAAGCTCTCTGGAAAAGAAGAACCCGAGCCTAAGATGCGCCCCTTGGGGAGATAAGATGGGAACCACCACCACCCATCAGTCGGGTGAAGTTAAACACTGATGGGTCTATATCAGGATCATCAGGAAGAGCAGAAATTGGGGAGCTATTGAAAGATAGAAAGAGGGGAGGTGGGGGTGTGTTGAGAGGAGGAGGAGGAGGGAATTGGATCGTAGGCTTTGGTTAACATATCAGCTATGCAAGGGATGGCCCTATGTTGGCCCAAAGTGCAGGCTGCCTAATATGAGGGATCCGTAACTAGAGCTGGCAATTTATGGCCCGGCCCGATAGGATTGCGCCTGGGCCAGCCATTTTGCATTTTGACTCTATTAATGGAATTTAGACAGTAATAAAAGAAACAAAATAAGTTAATTAATTTGAGTTGAATTTCTAATAAATATTTAAAATTATTTTTTTTAATTTCATAAAGAAAGCTTTTTAGTGTATCGGGCCGGATGGCCCGATAAGTATTCTGGTCATTAAAGCCTATCATTATTAGGCTAATGTCTTAGGGGTTCCCTACAATTTGCTAGCTCTACTTATAATATTCCAATTAATTTATATTAGAGGTTGTTGGAGTTAGAAGACAATAAAACTTGTTCTCAAAAAATTATACAGAGAGCCTTGACTTTGCCTTTGATTTCATTTCAAATGTTAGCCATTAAATATAAAAATAAATAACTCTTAAATCTAAAAAAGTTATAACAATAATGAAATTAAAGAAAATATAAATTCATTTAATTTATAAAATTCGAATATAATTTTTTTTAAGAATTTTATTAATTAAAAGGAGATGTTAAACAAATTTATTTATTTTATGGATACTATGGGTATAGAGATTTTCAGGAAAAAAAAAAAAGTCTCGTCAATGCATTTTCTTAATATTTCTCAATCTGTGCCCTATTTTGTTAATTTTTCTTAATCGGGACTCTCTGGACTCTATGCACACCAATTATGCCGATGGCAGGGGTCAAAACCCTGTATGCGCTTGATACTCTATTATACAGTACCACCCTTTTAACTAGAATAGGAAAAATCTAACAGTTTGGACCAATGTTTTTGTGATTCGCGTCCGCCCTACATGATTTGCTAACTCTACATGTAACATCCCAACTAATTTATATTAGAGCTCTTTCTCGAGTTATGAATGGGTTAGCCTTTTTCGACTCTCCGTATAGAAGACAATAAAAATGGCTCTCAAAAAATTATACAGCGGGAGCCTTGCCTCAGCCTTTGACTTCATCTCATCCGTTAGCCATTGCTGCATAAAAGATTTTTTTTAATAACTCTTAAATCTAAAAAATGATATGATAATAATAATAATAATAATAATGAAATTGAAGTAAATGTAAATTCTTTTAATTCATAAAGAAAAGAGAGTTAAATCAGTTTATTTATTTATTTTAATGGATATAGAGATTTTAAACCAAAAAAATCTCGTCAAAGCAATTAATTAAAACCCAATTTGTGCCCTACTGTTTTGGCTGGGCTGGAGAGATCTTTCTCAACTGCACTAGCACAAGATAACATCTGATGGTAACAGGACCTCAATCGGGGACACTTTGGGCTCTATGCACCAAGTATGCCGACGGCGGGGCTCGAAAGCCTGTGGCCGAACCATCTCAGCGCAGACCAAAATTCGACCGTGGAGTCCCAAGTCGAGTCGCTGCTTCATCATGTCCAGAGAGTTTAGTCGAGACAGTCCAGAACTTCACGCGGTCATCGACATTATAAGTCTTAAGTAGCTGCTCCATTGATCCATTACTGAGTATGCTCTGAAACGACGATTCATTGGATTACCAGCTTCAAACCTGGAAAATGATGCGAACTTAGGTCCATCGAGTTGATCCAACTTTTAACTTTACTCTCATTCCCTCATGCCAAGGCTAAGGACCATTTCGCGTGAGTGGAAGAGCTTGCCGACGGTGAGGGTGAGGGTAAGGGTTTTGCTCAGCTCCTCCCGGAAACTGGTGAGTCGAGGGAGCGCGTCCCTGCATATCTTCGATTTTCAGTCCTTGCCGGCTTCCGAGTTCTGATGTTCTAAAGAAGAGGAGGAAGACGGTTAAGTGCAGACAAGACACTGGCCCGATAATGACAAAGGAATCCCCTAATACTCTATAAATCATAGGAATACAATATAAATTTCACTTAGTTAATTAATATTTTACCTAATTATCTCATCTAATCCCCTAAACTCCATCTTTGGACTCCTACAATATTGAGTTTCAATCCCTTAAAGTACATTGACGATTATCCCCTCGCGCGTGTGCGTGGGGTTGGGGGTGCGGTTTGACGAGGTTAGCCGTCCGTGTGTTTGAGTTGAGATATTCATAGAGGAACGTTATCTTTCTTCTATAACCCTCTCCTCCATTGGTCAAAACTGGCCAGAATTTTTTTGACCACTCATAGGGCAGTGCTTATACGGTAAAAAAAAAAAAGTATTAAAATAATATTTATAATGAAAAATAAAAAATTAATTGATTATATGTAAATAGTTATTTTAATATTTTATTTAAATTAATATAGTATTTATATTAATTAATCCATTATATTATAGACAAATTTATTTAGAAATATAAATTTATTTTTAAAAACAATTATTTTATTTGATTCGAGTCTATTAGTGGCCTGATGCATGAAATATTTGTGCCCTAGGCAGAGTTTTTTGAGCAGGTTGACATGGTGGGCTGTGCTGGCCTGGTCGAATTGACATAGACTTGTCAAAATATGGCTCTGCCTAATAACATAGCATGAAAAGTCTCGTGCTTGGGCTGGGATTTTCGTACTACTAAAGATGAAGATTCATATTAGTGCAATCTAAAAAGTATGAAAATAATATTTATAATAAAAAAGAAATTTATAACCATTTTAAAAAAACATGAGTAATTGCATGCAAATAATAATATTTAATAGTTATTTCAATATTTTATTAAAATTCATATAATATTTAAATTAATCGGTTAATTATATTATATGAAAATCTAATTTAAAATATTAAAATACTAAAATTCTTTTTATTTTGTTTGATTTAAATTACGTCAGTAGCCGGATGCATGAAATATTCGTGCCTTGAGCTCACTTATTCAGGCTGATAGAGAGATAATGAGCTATCTACTAGAAAAAAAGATTTGTCCCATTCTAGCTTAAATTGACAAGTCTACTCCTCCCCTCCCTGGAGACCAATCAAAATTTAGTAAAGCTTAGCATGGAAAAAAACCGCACTTGGACTGAGGTTTTTGGACTGTATTCACATGAAGTACGGAAAAATATTTAAATAAAAAGAAACTTATGAGAAATATTTTAAAATAATTAATTATATATAAATAATTATGTTTTAGTAATTATTTTAATATTTTAATTAAATTAATATTTAAATTATATTAGATAAAAAAATAATTATTTTATTTGATTTGGAACACGATTTTCAGTCCGGCTGAAATTGACAGGTGTAACTCCCCTGCCCTCCCCCTTCAAATCCCCCAATCTAAATACTGTGGCCAGGTGGTGCCAATGGCCCTGGTTGAGTGGTTCGGGTGGTTTGGCATTCGTGCGCGCTCTTGAAAATGACTTGAAAATGACGTCGATTCATTTAAAATCCTCCTCGAAAACCGCGTGAACCTAGGTCCGTTGAATTAATCCAGCTTTAACCTCACTCATTCATGCAAGACTATTAGTTTAATAATTTTCAATTTATCAACGATGCGTTGAATTATATAATTATTTCGCGAATCAGTTTAAAGAAAATTATAACTCACACGTGATAGAATTAAGCACGACTTGTCTCAGAGTCAGGGGTGCGGGCCAATGTTATGTTTCACGTGGCAACGGTAGATAGATTTCGACAAAATTCATGCACACTTTGAGTGAAGAACTTGGGAACCTGCTGTCCTGGGGATCAGGACAAGATGCACTGATAGGGCATATTCTGATCATGGGTCCCAGTGGGACCCCCCATCATGACGCTGCGTTGCCGCTGCGGATGACCCTCTCGTTCAGTAAAGTCGAGGTTCTCGACCAATTGGCTTCTTCGAGTTGGTCCATTCAACTCATCCCATGTCCAGCTCACTGTCGTCATCGTCATCGTCATCGTCATCGTCATCATCATCAATTACCTAATTGAACGGGCTCATTATATTTACCCAGCCAAAGTGATTTGATTGAATCAAATTATTTCATTTCAATTTTTAATTATTATATACTGGTCATTTAATATATCTAAATTTAAATATGTAACTATGAAAATTCTAGTGAACGATTAATTTATATTAAATCTCTAAACTTTCTTAAAATTATAAAAGCCTCCCCTAAAATTTACACCATTCTAGTTAAATATATACATATCTAAGATAAAATTTATATAATATTTCATTTTTTTTTTGTATAAAGGGGTGATCACCACGTGCTCCTCTTAAATTCATTCGCGGTTAAAACTTATGCTAACGACATGATTTCCCGATGTTGTATGCATTGTTTTTAAAACCGGACTNAAAAATTTTCTTTTTTTTTTCTCACCCAACAAATTTTATTTGCCATTCTCAAGATAAAGGTGAAAAATCGTGCCCGTTCCGTTTTGTTAGGTCATGCCAATGTAAATATGGCCAGTTTTTATTTGAACCAATAAATCTAATTGAACCGATGAGAAAACCGACCAATTTAAAAATAAAAATATATTATAATATACTTATTTTATTTTACTAGACTTATATTTATATTTTATATTGAATTTGGAACTAACATTATAATTATATTAATGATTTTGATTATAAATCATAATATTATTAATATTATTTATTAAACATGCGGTTCAACCCATTGAACCCCCGGTCCAACCCATGAACCCATACCTTGACCTCGAGCCAGCCACCTTAACCTCCTTGGTCCCCAGAAGCAATCATTTTGCAATTCGGGCGGCCGGAACCAAATCGGGCAAGGTGCCAATAATGAGGTTACGAAAAGTTTAGGGGTGGACGATGGGGGACTGAATTCTTAAGGACTGCTTGGTCGCACGAGCAGCCTATCTACGAAAAGTTTTTAAGGGATACTGCTCGGTCCCACCAGCAGCCTATTTATTTGCACAAGGCACTCTTAGACTCAGTAACTATCTTATTTCCCATCCATTAGCTGCTTCTTCTTCACCATCGGAATCAATGGGCAACGGGGATGAGACTGAGAGGACCTGCGAGAAGCATAAGACGAGGTTTCCCCCGAGGAGAGGCCAGATCAAAGCTAGGATCTTTGAGCTGCTGGTGGAAAAGCTCGTCGCTCTCTGTTCCTCCACGGTGGCGGCCTTCGGAGGGACCGGACCTCGCAGCTGCACGTCCGCCTCCATTTCCCCGTCACCGATCAAATGACGGTCACCCAGTCACCATGCTGTCGCCTTCGTCTCTCTGTGCAAAGGTGACATCACTATCTCAAATAATAGGAAAACGTGGGGAATAAAAAGGACAACAGAGTCTTGCTAGATTAGTTTGTCATCTGTCTGTGTGTGCGCTTGTTTCATCTGCCAGTGTCGGGGGAGAAGCGCAGTAGCGTGAACGACAGTCGTGTCTTTAGAGAAAGACGTAGGAGGAGTTCTCGGTGTTGTCTTCATAACCAGTTACTGAGTCATCAGTGCGGTGCAGAGCAGAGGCGTTCTTCAGAGAATTTACCTGCTCTGTTGCCATCCTTTTTCTTTCCCTTCTGGATGTATGCTTTACGGTTATGGTTGGAGAATCATAAACAATATGAGTGCTTATAATTATCTTACGAACACAGTTCCCTCATAGTTTTCATTAGGCGGTCACGTTGGTGCGAAGAAGATGATCGACCCTGAGACTTCATGCTCAACGAGCGGCGGATCAAACTCTCTAATCCTGAAATTTTATACTTACAATATTCAGATTACATCCTTAAAGTGAGAAAAATATCCCAATTTGAGGTAGTACAACTTTAATAATTATAAATTTAATTTTTTAAATGATTTAATGGTTAAGCTTATTCAATGAAAAAAAACACATCTCGAGAGTGGGTATGTGCTCGATACTATTATAGAGCATGACCCTTTTAACTAGAAGGGGAAAAATCTAACAGTTTGTCTTCAAACTGTGAACGATTGAGGACAGTAATGGCAAATAATAAAGTTTTACGACAAGAATTGCAAAAATATTATAAGTTGAGGGATGGATCTGTCTTATACCCTAAAATTGAGTGTTATTTAAGCATACAGTGGAGGTCGTTCGTTCCATTTTCCTACTTTTTGATATGTCGTCGATAAATTATTAATGCAATTAATAAAAAAACGATAAGTAATGATCAAAATTTAAAATTATAACTTAAAAATCATAAATAATCCTATATTTTATTTTATTCAACTTATTTATTAAAATTTAGTTACTTTAATTGCACCTACATTAACATATATAATTAATTTTACTGAGATAATATATACCTTATGGACCTATCTGAACAATAGTGCCTCGGGCTGTTATTTTTCCCCGGAGCTATATCTGTTGCATTCGGAAGCGGAGAATGATAGAATCATCGGTGGGGGGTGCAGCCACGGGAGCATAGTTTTAAAAAATGAACCGGGCCGGCCGGTTCGACCGGGACCCAGCCATCCACTAGGTCCGGTTCCCATAAATACTCAAATTACACTTTAAATTAGGTCAAATCCGGTTGAACCGGCCAGTTTTCGGTCAAACCAATGAACTCAATTGAACTAATGAGAAAACCAATCAACTTAAAATAAAAAATAAAAAATTATTATAACGTATTTATTTTATTTTACCAGACTTATATTCATATTTATGTTGAATCTGAGACTAATATAATGACTATATTAATTATTTTTATGATAAATTATAATTAAATTGTAATATTATGTAAATTTATTGGTAATATTATATTATTAATGTTATTTATTAAACATGCGGTTCGACTCATAGAACCTCCGGTCCGACCCATAAATCCATGAACCCATTCCCTGACCGGTTCCTGGTCCGGTCCGGTTTTAAAAACTATGCACAGGAGGATCTTCACGGCGCGTGCTGAAACAGGGAAAAGGGATTCCAGAACCCTCTGGGAAAGAAGAACCCGAGGCTAAGACGCGCGTCTGGTGGAGATAAGATGGGAGCCACCAGCCATCGGTTGGGTGAACCTTTAGGCACTGATGTGTCCGTGTCGGCTATGCAAGGGATTGCCCTACGTCGGCCGAAACGGCATACTGCCCTAGTTTGAGGGACCTGACTAGGGTTGGCAATTCCTGGCCCAGCACAGTTTGATCGTGCTTGGGCCAAGGCATATCAGGCCTGCCACTTTATATTTTGGCTATATTCATGGGATTTAGAGAGTGAAAAAGAGAAGAAAATATGCTAATTAATTTGAGTTGAGTTTCTCAAAATTATTTAAATTTATTTTTAAAAAGAGAATCTTACAATGAAAGTTTTTTTTTAGTGTGCTTGGCTAGGTGACTGAGCTCAGGTTTATCATTAATGGGTCAATGTCTCGGTGGTTCATGAAGCTGTAAAGTAAGCAAGTGGATGACTAGTTCTCCTACCAAAGTGTGGAGGTAAAAGGTTATCGCTTGCAAGGGAGGATACTGTAATTTAACTAGATCAAGCTATTCATCACAAACCAGCATATGAATATCACAGCTTCAAAAAATAATTAATTCTAATTTGATATAATAAAATTCTTATAATTATAAATCTAATTTTTTAAAATATTCAAATTATAGACCTTATTAGATGATCTATGCATGGCATAATGGTCTCTTCAACCAAATAATGTTGAACTTTCTAATTGGGTCAGCACACAATCCATCATTTCCCTCCACCTTCCCCGTTCTCTCTCTCTTTTTTTTTTTTTTATACTTTAGTGAAGGAGGTATAACTTTTGGTGACTTTTGTCACTTCAGTCCTGACTCAGTGGAAGGCTGCTGATGTGACATTCCAACCAATAAAAATATGTCAGTGGATATTTTCTTTAACTAATTTAAATCTAACCAGTTTAGATTTAATAGAATCCGTCTATTAAAGCTGACCATTTGAGGAGCTAATTATCCACCTAAAAATAAGAAAGAAAAAACATATAATCGCTATGTCGGATCGCTTTTGGTCAGTTACTTTATGATATTCTATGTTGTGGATATTTTCAGATAAATTATATAGTTAGTAGAAAACGTATTGTTAATATAATATTTTAATAAAATTTTTAAAATGTAATTCTATGATTTTTTTTAAATATGTTACACTTAAGTACATTCCGTCAGTTTTCGATTAATACCGTTTATTTTTTATGATATGGCATGCTTACGTGGAGCTAGACCTGGCAAAATGCTACACGGCACGATAACACTGTGTTGAGTGGGGCTTATCGTGTCATGCCAGCACGGCCCGGTAATTTAATCAGGTGTGCTAGGCCCAACGATCTATGGGTCATGTCGGCACGATAGCCTGATTAGGGAAATTAAAAAAAAAAACCTAATAAACTATAAGATACTATTGAAAGATAGAAAAAAGCCCCCTTCCTAAGCTCACATGTGGTTGCAAACAAGTCACGATCAAGGGAGATTATAATATTATCGGGTCAGGCTAAGGTTGCCCATATCTCATTGAGCCATGCTGGCCCAGCCCTATATCCTAAAGGGTTGTGCTTGGGCCAGCCTTTATTGTGCTGTGTGGGTACGATTTGCCACCTTTACGTAGAGCCCTTTTATGATGTGACCAACTATTTAGACTAAGTGAAGTCCCACATGGCACAATGGCGGGACTCATTGCTCCATTTCCTTCCTTTTCCTTACTCTATTTACTGACTTGACAAAGAAAGGCTTTCACTCTCTCTCTGCACTTTGCCTTTCCCTCTCTCTATTGTTGCTTGGTTCCTCACAAGAGCTCATCCTTTGTAGAAAATTATAGAGTCACCGCTACCAATGTGCCATAGTCAGGAAGTTGTGATGATGAATACCTCGTGGACAGATGCAAACCCAGGTCAAAAGTTCCTAGGATGCTGAAAATTTGGAGTAAGCTCACAAGACACATAATTTTAGGGTTGATTGAAAGTTCAAAATTTATTATTTTTTAAACCAAATATGTGAAAATGTAGGCTTTTGAAGCATGTGGCTACTTCCAATGTTATGACTTATCTTTGCATTCTTGTCCTAAGGCAGTTATTGTGGGACTTTTGCAGAAGATTTCATTTTTAAATCATGAAGTGGCCAGAGGCAGAAGAAGAGAGAAGCAAATGGTTTTGATTATTGTGTTGCTTCTTTTAGCTCTTTCATTTTTTTTCTATTTATGGACTAGAGGGTTGCAAATTGACATGGTAGTCCTATTTTGTAATAGAACTTGAATGTACTAAGCTATAAAATTATCCATGTATGGTTGACGTTCAATTTTCTAGTTTTGCTTAATGAAGTAGTGCAAAATTTTCCCAAGTAAGTAGCAACTTCAACATTGAAAAGTTGAGTTATACATTTCACTAAAGTTGATTTGCAAACACATAATGGCAATCAAAATTGTTCACTTTACTTGTAATTTCATTCCAATTGTAAAGAGAGTATAGGTAGACATAGTATATAATTATACCATAGACAAAAACATCAAAACCCAAAAAGAGACATACTGGAGGAGCCATGTGATTTGCACGATCACTGGCAGGCCAAACTAGAGACAAAAGCATCAAATGCATTAGAAAATTAGGTAGTTACAGGTCGACTGGAAAGCCATATGAGTCTAAAGGGTTGCTTCTTGGAGGTAGCTCTTGGCTCAAAGACCTTGGACTAATTTCATACCTCCCTCTCTTTCTTCCTCTTCCTTTACCTCTTAGTCTAGCAATTCTTGCATGCACTTGTCCACCAAAGATTGTGATTATAGCTTCAGTACATATGCCAATGAGACTAGATCCAAATGATGAAGCTGTTAGTGGCTACACTTATTCACTATAACCTTGATTTTAGTAACAAAAGAAAGAAAAAAAATCAAGGGCAATCTGAAGGGAAAATGGAAGAAATGATAACTCACAAGAAGTGGAGGTGGATTATCATGTCCTGTTGTTGTCTTAGCTACCATATTGCCTCCTGTAGCTTTCCTCTGACATGTTCTTTTGTTATGACTTGTCTTGCCACACTTTCTAGAAGTCATGACCATGGATCCCTTATTGCTAATTATGTTAATGCCTTCCCCATTGACCTGTTTTTGTTGTTCATTTGGCCCTTTTCTCCTCACCTTTTGTGGCCGACCCTTTGTGGATTTAATAAGAAGTGGTTTAACTGGTTCCTGACCTGTAGGATCATAGTCATCCATACCTTTAATTGGGTTTATGACAGGTGCATAGGAGGATTTGAAGTTCTGTAAATTGTAACACTGATGCATGAATGAGAGAAGACTTTTCTTTTCTTGTTTAATACACGCAATAGCATGGATGCAAGGAATTCTTGAGAGCTACCATTTCCTACAACTGCAAGTCTTGTCATCGAAATCAACAATGTAATGTTTGCAATCTGTTGCTACATTGAATTTGGAAGCCGAGGCTTGGGTAGGCCAACAATTTGAACTCCATTCCTTATATTTCTCCAACTTTTTGAGAATCTTTGGACATATTGTTTCCTTGCACTTCTTAGCATGTTGCCTTTTCAGGCACATCCTTTGCATGAGCTTTGTTCTAATAAGCTCCAACAATGTAAGAATTGGCTTATCCCTTGCATCCAAGATATATCTGTCGAAAATAGTGGGAGTTAAATAAAGGAATTTGCATATACACATGCCATTGTAAAGTAGCATTTTAGGTATCTATTTTAATACCTATTAAAGCATTCACACAAGTTATTTAGTAGTGTATCACACTTAGGGAATTCTCTAAACTATAACTAAGACCATTGTTCAACTGGATTGTCACTAAGCCACTTCCATGCAATTTGATAATGCTTCTTGATTTGCTCTATGCATTTGCAAAACTTAGTAGGCTAAGAAACTCTTGTAGCTTGCCAAAACAAGTCCTTCAACTCTTTCCCTTTTGTGATACTATATACTACGCATAAATTCTTCCATAATTGCTACATGCAAAACATTTTCTCTTAATAAGGCATTACTGTGTCAAGAGCTTGCATTAAGCCTCAAAAGAGAATAGAAATCGATCTGTAAGATTACATTAACTATTTTATAAATACGAATGTCAACTAATATGAATAAATCTGACATTATCTTTATCTACCATAAAAGTCCATCATTGTGAGCTTTCAGTGTTTAGATCATGTGCCAATAGTGTAAGGAACCATGTCGATGACTCTCTTGACTCGATTTCAACCATAGCGAAGGCTATGAGAAGGATGTAGTCATTTGCATTAATTCCTACTACAATAAGAAGTTGACCCCCGTACTTACCCTTTAACTAGCAGCCATCTAAACCAATGAATGGTTTGCAACCATTAAGGAAATCTCTTTTACATGCATGCATCTAGACAAACATATATCTTCTTGTTTTCAATTTTGGATCATGAATTGGCTTATCCCTTGCATCAAAGATATATCTGTTGAAAACAAAGGGAGTCAAATAAAGGAATTTGCATATACATATGCCATTGTAAAGTAGCATTTTACTTATCCATTTCAATACCTATTAAAACATTCACACAAGTTATTTAGTAGTGTATCACACTTTGGGAATTCTCTAAACTATAACTTAGACCATTGTTCAGCTGGATTATCACTAAGCCACTTCCATGCAATTTGATAATGCTTCTTGATTTGCTCCATGCATTTGCGAAACTTAGTAGGATAAGAAACTCTTGTAGCTTGCCAAAACAAGTCCTTCAACTCTTTCCCTTTTCTGATAGTCTGTACTCTGTATAAATTCTTCCATAACTGCTACATGTAAAACATTTTCTCTTAATAAGGCATTACTATGTCAAGAGCTTGCATTAAGCCCTAAAAGAGAGTACAAATCCATCTATAAGATTACATTAACTATTTTATAAATACAAACGTCAACTAATATGAATAAATCTGACATTCTCTTTATCTACCATAAAAGTCCATCATTGCGAGCTTTCAATGTTTAAATCATGTGCCAATAGTGTAAGGAACCATGTTGATGATTCTCCTGACTCGATTTCAACAACAGCATAGGCTATGGGAAAGATGCAGTCATTTGCATTAATTCCTACTACAATAAGAAGTTGACCCCCGTACTTACCCTTTAACCAGCAGCCATCTAAACAATAAATGGTTTGCAACCATTAAGGAAATCTCTTTTGCATGCATGCATCTAGACAAACATATATCTTCTTGAATATCAAGTTATCACAACATATGCCAATTGTGGACCCTAGATTTTTCCCCTTCTCCTCATTTGTTTAATCCGACAATTTGGCATATTGCTGCTCATGAGAGCCTAATAGCAAATTCAAGACATGTTGTTTAGCTTTCCATAATTTTATTATGTTACTTTTAGCCTTATAATCAGCATTCAATTGACAAGCATGACATGATTGACCATTTGGGGTCAACTCTCCACTACTGTAGTTATATTTTAGCCAACCATCTGTTATTAATGTACCTATTTGGAATTTCCTTATCACAAGTATGCCGATCCTTATATTTTTACTTGTATGGCATGTAATTGCTTGTTCAAAGAGGCCTTTAGTAACCAGCCATCATAGTTCCTACATTGAGTATTTACTAGATATTTATTGTTTCTAACAAAGTTAATATTCACCTTGTTGATAATGGCATACTGCTTAATTGCCTTTTATAGAATTTCAGTGCTAGCAAACAACATTCCCTCTTGAAGTTTGGGATTTCTCATGTGCCTATCAACATGAAACTCATGCCACCTTCTCATTGTCTTTCATCATAACTAGATTGTATGCTCAATAGTTCATCTTACTCTCCACCAATATTTTCATTGTTAGAGTCCTCAAATGTTTGACATGGTTCAAGTTGTTTTCCTTTTGACCTTGTTACTGGTCTTCTTCCTGTATTTGAGCTTATTCTTGCTTCTTTTGTTGCCATTGATTTGGTTATAGGCCTCCTAGTATGATTAGATTCATTTACTCCTCTTCCTTCTTCCATATGGACATCAACATCATATGTTATGTCAATGTCACTTTCAACAAAGTAAGTATCCTCACTCTCTAAATGACCATGATTAGACCAACCTTCATCTACATTTCAATCCTCACTTTTGTCACTATTAAGCTCATGCCTACTAGCTGTACCCTCATCTTTAGTAGCGTCAACCTTAGGCTCACCAATTACACCCTCCCCTTCAGCAATAGTAAGCTTAGGCCCACTAGTTGCACCCTCACCTTTAGCAGCATTAAGCTGAGTCCCACCAGTAGTATACTAGCAAATGTACTTACTTGATTTGGGAATAGAGAGAATTTTCCTTGCTTTCTTCAATGGTTGCTTATTTTGTTGTGCATTGGTTTGCTCATCATCAAACAACTCCTCAATTACCACCAAAGAAGGATGTTTGCTGGCTTTATCTAGCTCTTCTTTCACTTCTTCAGCATACCTCTTATGAAGGTAAATATGAAGATAGTGCCCATTTTCACTTGTTGCATCGGCCATCTCCAATACATTATTGTCGCACTTGAGGGGTTTCAATTCCTCCTTCAACTTATTCACATCCAAACACCATTAATAATTTGTGTACCCATCACATTCGAAAGTAAGAACATCTTCATCAATGTCTAGAAGATTGATACGATGCTTATTGCAAAAATCCTTAATCTTGATACAACCTCCCTCATATGACAAATTACCTCTATATCTAAATTGTTTGCTATAATAGTACTCTATTGTGAACTCATCATACCCTTCTACAAACATCAAATAGATTGTGGGGACCACAATTAAATGAGAAAGATAATCATCATATGAAAAAACGTAGCAAAGAGTATTTGAACTTACCATACTCAGGTGGCATGTCATGATCTTACTTAAACAATATGGACGGTCTGCTCGCAGAAGAGGCACTAGGAGAGCCCGATGAAATTGATATTGTTACAGGAAAATTCCAGTGACATGATGATTTTGACCCACTGAAAGCGCTCAACCAAGCTCACATTTTTTTATGAAACTTGACTTAATGATAGTTCTTACCTCTTTACTTTTTGTCAATTCTCTTGACAAACAACCCTAATCAATTTTGGAGGAACTTGGTTCAATGGTTCTTTAGCATTCTCTCCATGATCTCAGCACAATTTTTGGTTTCAATACAAATCCTACACCCTACTTTGCGTTGATTTGGGGGAAAACAATTGTATGAAGCAAGCCTTCGATTCTATCCTGCCATTGTGCCACATGGGACTTCACTTAGTCCAAACAGTTGGCCATGTCATAAATGGGCTCCACATAAGCAAGCTACATCATAAACGGTAGACGACATTAATTGAAAACTGATAGAATGTACTAAAATATAGCATACTTGAAAGAAAATATATCATGGAATTATATTTAAAAAATTTTGTATCAAAGTTTTACATTGGCAAAACATTTTGTACAAACTATGTAACTCACCTGACTTTTTCTGCTTGAATCATTGTGCTCAAGTTCACTCATTTCCTTGTAGCATCCCTATTTTTATGTTTTTCTTTTTCTTTTTTTCCTGGCATGAAGAATAATAAGGTAAAATCATTGAAACCCTAACTCTAGACCTTTATAGTTTGCTCAACTAAGAAGTGAAGGAGCTTTCCTGAAGGAGAAAGAAAGCCGTTGAGAGAACTTGGTCACTCTTCACAGAAGAGAGAGAGAACTTTTCTTTTTAGAAGATGATCTATTGACATCACATATTACATAAGAAGAAGTTATTCTAGTGTCTTTTCAACCATCTGTGTCACAAGTGTATGGTAATGATTCTTCCTACACTTATTTCATACATTCTTCAATAAACTCTGAGTGGATTTGGATAGTAGTGCTACAAACCATATTTGTTGTCAACGAGTTACTTATTTATGTTAGATGTATAACAGAAAGGATTGATCATTTGCCTAATGGTAGCACTGCAATAGTTTTTTGTGTTGGTGTTGCTCAACTTAATTGTCATATTATGATACATAATGTGCTTTTTATTCCAAAATTCCATTTTAAATTTGTCATTATAAGTGCTTTGACTCATGATACAAATTGTTTTGCTTGTTTTGCTAATGACTCTTGTGTGCTTTAGGACAAGATGCAGAGATTGACAATTTGGAAGGGTAGTAAAAGAAACGGGCTATATTTCTTTACACTTGAACCTATTACTATTTATCCTGTCTTGCTTACACCTACTGCATGGCATACACGTTTTAAGACATCCCTCTTATGCTCGATTACAGACTTTAAGACAAGAATTGCATTTGTATGATGCTCTTTTTCCCTTAAAATCATGTTCATTGTAAGGTTTGTCATCTTGCTAAGTAGTGAAGATTGCCATTTCCCTCCATGAATAACATTGTTTCTCATGCTTTTGATTGATACATGTAGATGCCTAAGGTCCCTTTTCTATTATGACCACCAAAGGTCATCACATTTCATTACCTTGGTTGATGATCAAACGAGAATAACATGCACTTATCTTATGCATTCTAAAGCAAATGCTACCAAGTTGATTCTAACATTTTCTACATATGTCTTAACACAATATGGTGTGAGAAACAATGTTGCTAGGGCCTTGATGTTTTAGTTAGGACTGCCTTTATGCTATTTGGGAGATTGTAGTCAAACAACCACTTATTTGATTAATCGTGTGCCTTCTCCACTTTTGAAACATAAGACACCCTACGAAGTGTTAACTCAATCAAAACCTAAGTATGATCATTTGTGTATATTTGGTTGCTTATGCTATGTGTCCACTACTCTTCAAGGTTCACATAAGTTTGCAGCACATGCACGAGCATGTATTTTCACAAGACATCCTCTTGGATACAAAGGATATAAGCTTCTTGATCTTGCTTCTAATCAATTTCTTATCTCACAAAATGTTATATTTCATGAGAATTTCTTTCCATTGGTCAATAATTTGCATACAACTGACCATTCTTCAATTTTCTCATATTCAATTCTTCTAAAACCTGTGCATGATCATACACCTTGGCTGCCAATTCAGTCTCCTAATGTGCAATAAGAACCAATTGTCAACCATCCTCCCATGATTTCTGAACTAACAGCATCTTCATCATCAGCTCCTACTTCCTCTCCTTCTACTCAATCAAGGCTTCATAGGACTAATCGTCTCCCTTCTCATCTTAAAGATTATCAAATTTACCATGTTGACGTAGAGAATGCTTCATCATTTTCAACTGATCATCCTCTATCTCATTTTGTTGGATACTCAAAATTATTCATTGATCATAAGAAATTTATTTTTGCTATCATAAATCAAGTTGATCCTATGGCATATCAAGAAGTTATTAAAAATTATCATTGGCAATGGCAGCTGCACTTGCAACGATGGAGGACAACCACACTTGGACAATTGTATCCCTACCTCCAGGAAAGCATCCAATAAGATGCAAATGGGCTTAGAAGATACAATTTCATGCCTATGGATGTATTGAAAGACATAAAACATGATTAGTGGCCAAAGGTTTTACACAATAGTTAGGGATCGATTTTATCAAACCTCTTTCACTTGTTGCTAAGTTGGTTACTATCAAATTGCTATTATTTCCTGCTGCCATTTTTTTTATTGTTATATGTTACAACTTGATTAAGTAACACATTTCTTAATGGCGATTTGATGGAAGAAGTTTTCATGGAACTTCCCCTTGCATGCGCTTGCAACAAGAGGAAGACACTACCACCATTAGACCTATTAAAAATAGCACGACTTGGGAATGACATAAAAAAATTGGCTTAGGCTAGCATTTTCCGGCCGCTAGAGAAAATCATGCAGTGCCAGCTGGAAGGCATGAAAAAATATTTATAATAAAAAGAAAATTATTAGAAAATTTTAAAAATTGATTAATTATATATAAATAATTATATTTTAATAATTTTTTCAATATTTTCTTCAAATTGATATTATATTTAATTATCTTATATAAAAATTTATTTTGAAATATTAAATTATTTAATATTTAAAAAATATTTTTATTTTATTCGGGTCGGGCTTGGACGGCCCAAAGCATGAAAAATTATTGTCCGGGCTAAGATTTTCGGGCCAACTGAGATTGAAAATAGAATTGTGCCCTACTGACATGGTTCGAAATTGTCATACTAGTCCGAATTGACAAGTTTAACCACCATCACCCATATGCAAGCTTCAAAAGTCGACTAATAGTTTAAAACAAGTTTCTCGATAGTGGTATTGCAAAATTTCAGCTGCATTACTTACCATGGGCTTCAAGCATTCTCAGTTTGATCACTTTTTATTCATCAAAGGGCATCCAAATGCTGAATGTATAGTTTTAATAGTTACATTGATGATATACTCATCATTGGCAATAACATTGAATTTTTACATGTTTTGAAGCAGGCCTTAGCTGGACAATTCAAAATGCCAAACCTTGGACCTCCCAAGTGCTTCTTGGGTATAGAAGTAGCAAGATTAAAGATAGGAGTCAACATATCTCAACACAAGTATGCAATGGAAATCCTATTTGATGCATGTCTTCTTAGTTGTAGGTTTGTGTCAATACCTATGGAGCCCAACACTTGGCTATCCAAAGATGATGGAGAATTCTTGCTAGAGCCTGCAAATTGTCACAAACTTATAGGCAAATCGATTTATCTTATAATCACAAGGCCAAACCTAAGCTTTGTTGTTAACAAGCTTAGCCAACATGTCTCTGAACCCAGAGATGCTCATATGAAAGCTACTCACAAGGTGTTGTATTACATAAAAGGCACCATTGGACAAGGTGTCTTTCTCTCCTCCAACTCAAAGCTACAGTCAAAGGCATTTGCAAACTTCAATTGGGCAACTTGCCTAGACACTCAAAGATCAACGAGTGGCTTTTGTGTACTTTTGGGATCATCATTCATATCTTGGTGACCAAAGAAGCAGTTGGTTGTGTCTCGATCCATTGCAAAAGCGGAATATCGCTCCATGGCACAAGTGATATGCGAGCTGATTTGGCTGCAAAATTTACTCGGGGATTTGGGGATTGATCATGCTAAGCCTACGTTCATATATTGCGACAATGAAGCAGCTCAACACATTGCAACCAATTCAGTGTCCCATAAAAGAAAAAAAACACATAAAATTTGATTGTCATTTCATCGAAGACAGGTTGAAGGAAGGAGTGGTGAAAACGTTCAAACTTGTTGACAAAAACCACTTCATCGAGGATAGTTCAAGTGTCTGTTAAACAAGATGGGGGTTATGAACATTTATTTACACTTGTAGCTGACACAGGCATTTGAATAATTGAGTAGGTTAGATAGTTACGTACTGAGTTTTGTGATGTAATGCAAACTCTAGTGTGTAAAGCTAGTCAGTTTTTGAGCTGAGATTTTTAGCCTCTGATGCTCTGCTTTTCCTCTCTTTCGTTTCTCCCACTTTAGTAGTCTCTTCTTCATCGGATAACAAATACTTCTCCATTAATGCACACTGTTTAACATCCAATGACCGATAATATTACAACTAATTCATATTATTATTATTATTATTACTATTACTATTATTGAGATAAATCTATCCCAAGCCTAAGCAGTGATTCTCCATGTGGTCACTCCGAGTTATAAGTAGGGACACCGCTCTACCATGTCAGGTGACTGGCCGCTGATGTAGGCCGGTCATATTCGTCCCTGGACAATAATAAGCTCTACGCCATCCCATGATCAACAACGTCAGAGTTAGTCGAAAACATTCTAGCTAGAGCATCGCGTGTGTGCTTGAGAATGAGGTCGATTCATTTAAAATCCCAAAACGACGTGAACTTGGGCCCGTAGGATTAATCGAACGGTAACGTCACTCATTCATTCATACAAGGCTATTAGTTTAATATTTTCAATCACGAAAACGTAAGGCACTTTCCTTGCCCGAAAGCTAGTCTTGAAAGCGCGTTGTCTGTGGGGCAACGCGTTTTTCTCTGTGCAACAAAGATTCTCTCTAGTTAAGTTAACTGTAGCAAGTTTCCAACGGAACGGAGGCTTATAATTTCTTCAAGGTGCAACGGCGTAGCTCTCCGAGTTCGTCGAGGGAGCTGCTGCTGCTGCTGCCGCTGCCGCTGCTGCTTCTTTTTCTTTACCACTGAAGCGATGGGCAACCGGGATGGGACTGATCAGACGACCTATAAGAAGCGGAAGGTGAGGCTTCCTCCGAAAAGAGGACACATCAAAGCGAGGATCTTCAAGCTGCTGGTGGAGAAACTCGCCGCTCTCCGTTCCTCCGCAGTGGGGGCCTTCAGACGGAAGAGAGCTTGCAGATCCACGTCCACCTCCATTTCCCCGTCACCGACCTCGTGATGGTCTCCGCGACTCCATGTCTTCGCTTTGGGTATATTCTAAGAAGATAAGTTAAATAATAATAATAATAATAATAAAAAAAACAGTTTAGTCACCTCTGCCCAGGTAATTGGATCGCGGGATTCGGAGTCTATGTTATGTTTCTTCCATAATCCTCCATATCCTCTCCCCCCCATAACCCTCCATATCCTCTCTCCAAATCTCTCGATCTAAACACAAAGTCAGGTTTTTATTTGCTGGTGCAACTCTCAAGATCCCTTGCCATACGTCAAGCAACCCTTAGTTCTTACTCAGCGATGAGTTTCCCGGTGTTGTCTCCATATATAACCAGAAGATCAGGAATAGGAGATTCCAAGCCACTGGGTCATCAGTGCACAACAGGGCGGAGCCCTTTCTCCAGAGAATTACTTACCCAGCCCTTGTTGCCTCCTCTCTCTCTCTCTCTCTCTCTCTCTCTCTCTCTGCCTTCTGAATACAAAGCTTTACAGCTATGGCTGGAGAATAATAAATCATACGTGTGTTCATTATCGTTTAACTATGGTTCCACCATAGTTCTTCTTTAAGCGGTGATATTGGCACGAAGAACTTAGATCATCGGCTCTGAAATTCTTCATGTTCAATTAGCATGGACCATGAACATTCATATTTATGATAATCAAATTAAGTCACTAAAAGGAGTGATATGTATAGAGACCCAACAAATCTAAATTCAATGCAGTAAGACACTCTTCTTAGATGGAGCAACCGTTTTACCAACTAATCCAAGAGAGATCAATCCAGAGATCCACAGATAAATAATCAGCTTCAAAATCACATGACCATAATAAAAAAGGAAAAATAAAAAGAAAAAAACCAATTGACCGTGAGGGTTCAATTGTATTATTCTAGATAGTATTTAATAAGGGGGAAGAGAATGGGATGGTACGGGAAAATTTTTAAGATTATTTGACTGCATTAT